>PVKE010005019.1:13940-61342 GCA_004027555.1 Craseonycteris thonglongyai | reverse complement strand
GAATGATTCAGAGGTGGGCCACATGTACAAGAAGAGGCATCTGCCTGGGTTCAGAGTGAATCAAGTAACAGAAGTGGTTATTTCAATGTATGATTTCATCCTAATTAAAAATAAGGAGTGAAAGTATTTACATTTAGCTGCCCAGTAAACAGCTCTCAGTTGTTTCACTTTTAATATCTGAAGTGTATCAGCACGGTGTGGTTTTCGGGACAAGAGGAGAAGGAGGTAAAGCTGGTAGGTTGCTAACTCACCGGCCTCCATGCTCACCTCCACCCCCAAGATCGTAAGCTTGCTTTTACACCATATTCCTTCTACTTCATGGTTTTTAACAACCTCCACGCATCCAACCCCAGGCCAGAACCTAATAAAACATTCCATGTTAGAAAGTTTAACAGTCCAGTACACCTAACAAAACCACCCAGGGACACTAGAGAGCATCTCGTATGCACATTAATAACTGCAGGGTGTCTGATTAGGAGAATGCAAAATAAGAAGCCATTAATAGCAGCCCTCATCTCCTTCCTCCACACTGATTACCAAAAGAACAGCAGCAGCTGAATCACAGCTAAATCCTATTCACAAGGGACCTGGAGCAACAAAGAAGAAAAAAACTGTTAAGAGTTGTGCTTCTCCAGGGAGGCTGCTTTAAGTCACTTTGATTCTGGCATCAATCATGCCTGCCACAAACCAATAAGCATGGATAACGCAAGCAAAGACTAGATTTCATTCTTTCCCTCCCTCCACAGGCTTAGCATAGTGTACCCAGCATACTTAACTGCTACTGGCAAAGCCTCCAGAGAAGTCCCAGCATTCAGAGACGCAGAGGCTTAAACATTTACCCCAACAGCACAAGCCCTGTTAGCCAGGACCTGGCACTGCTGGCCTGGGGACAGCCACTCTGTGCTCACTCAGTAAAGTTAGCATGTGATTTTTGAACAACTATGTTACTCTCTCTGCACCTTAGTTTCTTCATCTGTAGCATACCTGTCCCCTGGGATTATTGTGGGACTCAAATTAGGCACCAGGAGCAGTGCCTAATGAGTAAATGAGCTAGCTTGTTGCCAGGGTTCCTCCCCACTTCCTCTACTCTGCTCTTCCCTCCCCTTATCCTCCTCTCACCTTCACTCTTCCCCACCTTCTCTCCATCTCCTCCCTACCTCTCCACATACAGAGACTAAGGCAAGAGAGGGAGAAGAGAATGAAAAGGGGAAGGAAGGAGAGGTAGAAGGGGGAAAAAAGCTGAAACAAACAATGTGTTTTCTATGAAGGATAGTGTGGAGGTTTCTTAGAAAATTGGGAATGGAGCTACCTGCAATCACCCTTCTGGGTATCTACCCCCAAAATTTGAAAACCTTAGTCCACAAAGACATATGTACCCCACTGTTCATCATAGTGCTATTCTCAGTGGCCAAGTCATAGACACAACGATAGTGTCCTCTGATAGATGACTGGATAAAGAAGATGTGGTACATATACACAATGGAATATTACTCAGCTATAAGAAAAGATGAAATACAGTCATTTGTGACAATATGGATGGACCTTGAAATCATCATGCTAAGTGAAATAAGCCACAGAAAAAAACCAAGAACCATATGACTTCACCCATATGTGGAATATAAAACTTAAAGCAACAAATAAACAATAACAAAAAAAAGAAAAGCTTTTGGACACAGTTAACAGTTTAGCGTTCCCTGAAGGTAAGAGAGGAGGCGGGGTGGAAGTTGGGGCAAATATATGGTGATGGAAAAAACTGACTCTGGGTGGTGAACACATAATGTAACACATAGAATTGTACACCTGGAACCTATGTAATTTTTACTAACCAATGTCACCCCAATAAATATAACAAAAAAGGAACAGAAAATAAATTTACTGATTACAAGCAGAAGAAAAAGCAATGTGGTTTAGATATACAGATAAACCCATTTATAGCCAATCGCACCCACCCGCATTCCCTGCACTGAACTTTAACCCCACTGCAAACGTGTAGGAGATAATAATCTCTTCCTCTCAAAGACAAAGTTTTCCCCTCCTGACTTAGCAGAGAGTGGAGAAACCAGAATTACCCTTTGCTATAAAAAACCTCAGCAAACAATCATTAAAAAGTTTCTATAAACTCCGTACTTGGAGATCGGTGGGGGATCAGTGGATTCCCAAACTTTCTGCAAGTCAAAATGAGTTTGCTGGGAGAGAGCCAATGTTTCCAACTTGATTTGACAGAATACACTCAGATAGGATGTTCTCTCAATGTAATTAGTGATGCACTGTCAATGAGCAGTTTAGCTATTGACAATACCTGTTGCAATTTAATTTTAAATGTCAATGACTTGTTTGGGTTCAATGTAACAAGGCTTTTTATATATGACAAATGAGCTTCCTAGAACAACAGGATGAATGATGAAAACATAAAGATGAAAAAAATCAATAGGCATTTTGTAAGGGGCTGCCTTTGAACTGTCCCTGCTGTGGCTATGCCCTGAACAAGGCAGGCTGCTTCTCCCAGGAGTCGCTGGGGACTCGGGTGTGTGTCACTGTCACCTGGGAAACATGGGTAGGAGGAGCAGGCCAGGGTTAGAAGAGAGGTGACCTTGAGCTAGATATTTAACTTCTCTTTGCCTTGTTTCCTCATCTATAAAAGGATAATTATGAGGACTGTGTAAATAATCCTATGTAAGCACTTAGCACAGCACCTGACACCTTAGTAACAGCTCACACTACGGTAAATGTTAGCTGCTTGGTATAATTCAATCAAATTAAATAGCCAGTATGATTTTTTTAAAAGAGCATAAAGAAAAAGCTTACACATTATACTGGGTGTCACATATTCAAATATTTGAAGTGCAGGCCCTCAGTAAAGCTGGCTCACCTCTGAGAAAAACTGCCAGGGGCAGCGTTTACAGGAAGCAGAAATCCCACTTTCTTTTGCACTCACCGGCTCTCAGCACAACGGGAGCTCAGTACGGGTCATGCCCGGTGCTGCCAAGCCTTCTGATTTTCTAAAAATAACTCCAACCCTGCATTCTTAGGAGAAATCTCCTGGTTTTTTAATGTTGGCAACTGCCTCCAAGATTTTTGAAACACCAAATAGGCCAAATGAACCATATCCGTGGCTGGACTGGGCTCAAGGACTAAAGTCTGAGAACCTTTCCTCCAAAATAACCAATAGAACCTTCCTGAGAAAATCCACCAAAATTTTTCGCACATTTCCCATAACGATGAAGCTTCACCCGAGATCAAGCCACAGAAGGGCTCACAGAGTCTGGAGTATTCTCCAAATTGCAGGCAAGGGGCAGCTGGGGCTGCAGCAGGTGCTTCCTTCTCACAGCCTGCTCACTGAGAAAGGAAGTGGATGATTCATGAGTTGTAAAGGTGATGCAAAATGATTATCAGCTTTAAGCCAACACTGGATAACACAAGCAAATTTACATCTGCTCAAAATAATTCAAATGTTTTTCATGCATCATAGTGGGCAAGAATAAAGATGAATAACACTTCAGAGATGTCACAAAATATCCCAATTAATCTAGGCCATTAACCTACAACAAATTCTTCTCTCTGAGAACAGGAACATACCACAACTGAAAGTCTCAGGAAATGTCCAAGACAGATCATCAGCCAACAGGTTTCTCAATTCGTGTGCCTAGCAAATGTCTACCTACTTTAATTTTCCATGTATAAGATGCCCCCATTCATAAGACGACCCTACTTTTTTAACCCAACATTAAGAAATCAATACACGGGTTACTATCATATATAAAATGACCCGCAATTTTTAGTCTAACAATTTTAGACAAACATATCATCTTATACAGGCAAACGTTACGTTGTTCATTTGGCCTATTTGGTGTTTCTCACATGACTTTGATTTACCACAATATCCTTGGTCTCCTCAAACCCCTTTGCCAAATACAAATTGGGAAGGACAAAATGAGAGCAATAAAGTGAGGATGGATGGCCAGTGGGAGGAAGAAGCCTGGATCACTAATCAGATGGTATTTAAAAAAGAATTCTCCAGAACAACAACAACAAAAATAAATATAAAAAGGTTCACAAAGTACCATCTTAGACAACCGTCACCTTCTTCTTCTTCAACAAATGCATGTATTCAACAAAATTCACTGAGTACCCACCAAAGGTAGGTGCTGTTTGTTCTAAGTGCTAGAAAAGCAGTTATACTCACAGAGCTTACATCCTTGGGTCATCCATGCTGACACCTAAGACTTAATCATCACAGCAGATAGCATAGATTTTCTAGGTCAGAAAGGATCTTAGAAATCTTCTCATTCAGCTCTGGATATGAGATACAAATGTCTTCCAGAGCTTTCATGTAACGAGCATTTCACTAAGCCCTACTCTCTGAACCAGACTCCCACACTAGCTATCTAGAGCAATGAGCCACCTAAGGCCCAGCCCATCTGGAGCTCAGGAACTCCACAGTAGGGGGCCATGCAGTCACTGCCACTGAACAGAACTCACCACACTACAGTGGTGCTTGCAACCACTTCTGGGGAGCCTCGGGCTTCTCGTGAAGGGGCCAAAGAAGCTTTAGGAGTAAAAAGAGGCTAAATATGCTCATGCCCCTTAGCCTGCCTGCTTCCACCTGAGCAGCTCCATTCTTCTTCTCTTATTAACTGGTAGTTTAAATCAGATTTATTCGGGGGAAACTAACAGTTCCACGGGCTACAAATAATTAGAAGGTAAAGCAGTAGCTCATGAAGGCTGCTAGTCCACGGATCCCCTCCATCACACCTATTTCTCTGTGTTAGGCCCCCACCCGTGTTAGTCCCAGGTCTGCTCTGTGGGGCCATCAAAAGCCTGATCCTTCCTCCACAGTATAGCTCTGACACCCCAGTTCCATCATTCACAATGACAGATTTGGGGTACCTGCCCATCAAGCAGCTTCTTCATTCTATTGCCATTACTGATCCAAAACCATATACTGAATGTCTGTTTTAACACTGGTATTGATTGTCCTACATAGATTTTTTGCAAAATGTTCAGCTTAAGACATCCCCTCACAAACTCATACTGGGTCAGACTTGACAAAAGAGAGGAAAATAGTGTCCTAACCAATTGCTCATGGAAACCTAGAGCTTTTGCAGAACACAATGGAGTTGTTTGAATATCCAATGAGCTTGACCATAAGAATCAGACTCCTGGGACCTATCCCTGAACTACTGAATCACATTTTCCAGGAGGAAATGCCTAGAAATCTATATTGTTAATAAACATCCACACAGTTCTTTACTACATAAATATTTTATCATAAACGTCTATAAAAACCAATAGACTTAAATATAAGAAAAAAATACTTTAACACCTGTAGTTTTAATAAAATAGGAGAAAGATTTTTATGCTTGCTCCCTCTCATTTGATTATATTGGTTTTTACTTTTTTTCCTGAGACCTGTCCCTAATTCCCTCTGCGCAAACCCCACTAATCAAAGTAGAATCTGGTTAATATAGCACATTGGATACTGCTGTATTGAAGCTGGGTAAGAAACAGGATCAGACAGAGACTCTCAACTGAGAAGCCCTCAATTTCTATAAAACTCTTCTCAGAGCTCTTATAATCCCCCTGACCATCTGTAGCACAGAAAGAAACCCTGGAATTAGTGCTGCTAAGTGGTTACACAGCAGCAGATCCCTGGAGACTTTAAAAAAATAAAAGGAAAAGGAAGTATCTAACTTGCGTTTGTACTTGAGAAAGTCAAGCACTCTCATTATAAGACCCCCTCCCCCCCCCCAATATGTAAGTGCTTAGACATGACAGGATTTTAAAAAACATATCAAAATATGTAGCTTCATAACAACGATACATGTAAAATCCAGATTTGTCCAGTCATGGCTTATATAGCATTCCCACTCTCCACCAGTTCATCATGTCCCTTGCCCCCAGTGATTCAAACTCCACTGAGAAAACAACTTCATCTATTTACTTTAAAGTGGACTTTTTTTAAATCCTCAAGCACCAGAAGAGATTTTTTCTTTACCTATTAGAAAAAAAAAACTAAAGAGGAACAGAGTTATTATTGGCACTTGAATCTACAACATCAGAAAAATGGCAGCCCTTCAAACTCCACACGTGGAAGAGCTCTTCAATTTAAGCTGAAAATGGGAAATTAATTTTCAAGTCCTTGTCTAAGAGACAGCTTTTAAAAAGGTATTAACCTACATTTGGAGATTAAGGCAAACACAGCCATCTTGTTTTAGTGGGTACAATCCAACTTTTATTAAGGCAAAGACGGATTCAGAGTAATTAAGAGCTTGTCCAATATCCAGAATTTTATGACTAAATATTAGTGAAGCTGGCATTCTTACCAGCTTCGCCTCAAAGCTATTGCATTATAAATCCTTGGTGGTAATAAAACACCAGCTAAAAAGAAGTTGAATAAGTCTCATTTAAAAACCAGCCTTCCTGTGGAGAACTACCCAGACTGTAATATAATGCATGGCCCTCTTAGAACATTAACAGTACTGGAAGAAGGTGAATGGTTTGGGATTTGCTATGAAGGAACCCCAAAGACGGTACACAAACTGCAGAAAGTGTGTTTAGCTATGCTGAATGCTGAGAGACGCCCCAGTGCCAGAGTCCAGGCACACCTTGCCGACAGGGACAGGGAAAGGACAATGCACCCACACGGAGGATGGCAGTGCTGGCTTGTCTGGGAGGCCCATTCTTTTTAAGTTTTATTTATTTATTTTATTAATTTTTTGACAGAGAGAGAGAGATACAGAGACAGAGAGAGAACTTACTGGGGGAACTCCCCAGTTCAGCATATGGTTCCGCACAGGCCGGGGCTGGAATTCAATCCTCGGTCCCAGGCGCTGCAAAGTGAGCACTTAACACACTGAGCCATCCCGGCTTCCCCTTTGGAGGCCCATTCTTGACACTGTGTACTCTTCACAAAATGTAGCAGAGTCACAGATATAAAAACTTCTAAAAGTTAACATTTCATTAAAAAAAAAATAATGAGCACCCAAAGGGGTGCTCTCTTCTGCTACCCAAACACTTTTTTTAATGGAGCCAAGTTATACTCCTGACTGCTCCCTTCTGAGTAGGTGTCACCAGTCACTGTGTTCAAACCTCTCTCTAACCAAGTGGATTGAGGGGAGACACTCACGGAATCTGAGCACAATCGCACTGACTAATGGTCATCACTTTTTAGATCTCATAAAACAGACTTCTAGATACTAAATCCCTAATGCAAATTTCTTCTGTACTTAAAATACCACCAAAGAGTTAATCTCACAGGGATATCATAGCTTAACAAAACCAGTTTCCTCTCTGCTCTTTCATCAAATTTGCCACCCATGGATAAACAGGACATGTAAAAGATTTCTGCACCCCAACCCCCAATAGCGATAGTCAGAAACAAGCCTATCATCTCTACCCTCCTAGGAGTGAAATGACATGTTACCTGTGCACTTTACCTGAGCCAAAGCCAAATCCCCAAATCCCAAAAGCATAAAGAAAACTTCATGATATAAGGTAGATGAAAACACTTCATGCACCCCATCAACAGCAAGCAGTTAGCTACTAAACACAACTGGCTCTGTTCTCAGCGACATCACTAAGTGGAAATTAAACACCAATCTATTCCAAAGCGTAATGCTGCACCTTCCTCTGTCCACTGGGTACTCACCCTTCTCAGGAGAAACATCTCTGCCTAAAGGCAGGAATCTTACAGAATAAAAACTGTACCAGGAAAAATAAATTTAAATTGAGACATCATGCTTTCTCTGACAATTCAAAGATACTGTCAGAATATAATAAGTTGTATTTTAAGGGATTAACAAATGTACCATTTTCCAAAATGAACAGGATTTTATTATTATTATTATTAAATACTTGTGGGTTTTTTCTCTATAACATGACTACTTTTTATTCAAGAGAGTAATGGATACCTCATATTTGGGCCTTATATATTCAAATTGACCACACCCAACAGTTCAGCACTGTCATTTCTAAAAATCCCATTGGAAAGAAAAATATATAACCTGAAAATACACAGAACACACAAAAATAACACTAGTGGTTTACAAGAGAGACAAATTCCATGAGAAACAAGGCTGACTCAGTCAAGTCTCCCACAGAGCCAGCACCCCACTCCTTGTTTGTGGAGTGCTGAGTTTCTTCGTGTACACCCCACAGACTGACCACAGAGACCACACACCCCGAAATTTGTATTAAATTTACTTAATCCAGGTTAAGCTTACTTCCTCAGGGCAAGGTTAAATCATTGAACCTGCTTTGAGCACTTATAAGTAACTACACCTCACCTTTACAGCAGCCAGAAGCCAACAATTCAAACATAAGGTACTATAATACTTGATATAGCACCCTGTAAGATGACTAACCCCCGAAGATAATCTTCACTTTTTATATGAATACAGACAGTAATACCAGCTATGATTTACTTGGCATTTGCTGAGTCAGATAGCATGTTGAACGTTTCACACATACACTTTCTTATTTAATAAAACGACTCATCAATATTATCCCCACTTTATTAACTAGGAAAACTAAGTTTAGACAGGTTAAAGTATTTACACAAGGTCACATGCATGGCAAACTTGGTTAAACAAGTCTTTCTGTCAAAGCCCACTGTTTCAACTGGTATTTGTACTGACTTCAGGAGTTTCTATTGCCTGAAGTCATTCGTGTTAGACAGTTCCCAAAGACCTCACCAACTACTCAGACCTGATTTTCATACTGTATATGAGAGCTGTCCAGAAAAAATCCAGCCATTGTCAATATAACAAGAATGGTTACACTGCTGGATATTTTCCGGACAGCCCTTGTATTTCAATGGATGTCCTAGACTTGCAGGCTTTTCTATACCCACATCCCTAATGTCCACAGGTAACAGCGTTATGGTTAATTTCAGAGAAAAACAGAAACACAATGATCCCATGTGGTCTCTATAGACAAAAACCTAAGGTATAATGGTGCACACATATTGATCAAAGGTTATAGCTACCGTATTTGGTATTTTAAACACTTCTAACCGAGGTTCTTAACAGTGCTTACGAGAAGGCTTAAGTGCATTAAGAATATTCTCTATACATTTATTATTCTCATCCCAGCACTATAAATGAGTAAACACAGAATTACAGACGTTCCATGAAGCTGTATAGGAATCCTGGCTGTTTCTATTCCTCTCCCAAAACTTGTGACTAACACAAGCTCCTGATATAACCCACCTCTCCTCCCTGCACTACAGGTTTAAGAAGAGGGCACATGAATCAGTAGAAATTCAGATGTATCCAAGAAACTTCTTTTAATTAAACCACAGGAAATATTAAAGAGTAAAAAATAGAATCAGTGTTAGATCTCTCAAAGGATGACACATTCTGTTTGTTCATCTTAAAGCAACAGAAAAGTCAAGGAAGAAAACATAAAATTCAACCTCATAAACTCCTTTGTAAACGAAAAACTAAAATAAAAAAGGAACTGAAAAAAATAGTCACAACAAATGCTGAAGAGGTTACTTACATATAATAAAAAACTTCATATTAGTTATGAAAAAAATTCCAATTCATAAACCAGTAAAAGGCAAACATAAATGGAATTCAAACAGTGCACAAAAATAAAACAAAAGTACAACTATTTTAGTGATACAGTTACGAAAATAGTCCTATAATTTTTAATCCCTAAAAAATGTAAATGGTAATTTTTTTTAATTGTTTGAGAGAAGGGGTAGGGTGGGACAGAGAAGAGAGAGAGAAAGGGAGAGAGAGAGAAGAGGGGAGGGCCCAGAGCAGTCACCATAGTTATTCATCATAAGCTGTGACATGGTTTCATTCCACACAGGTGGCTATTGAGGTCGTGTTGGGCGGGAACAGAACCAGGGCCCAGGAGGTGAGAACCTTCACCACTGAGCCCTCTCAGCAGTTACCAGATATGCCACAGTTCAACATATGGGTTTGCACGGGCTGAGCGGGGCCAGGAATCGAACCCTAGACCTCACAATTGCTAGGCAAGCACTCAACCGCTGAGCTATCCCGGCATACCTAAACAATGATAATTTTTTAATATACTTTATTTGTTGATGATAGAATATGGTATAAATTGTACACTGATAAAAGCCTTAAACCAAAAAGGTATCTTGTTTTTCTACAACAGAGAATGTATCAAAAAAAGTAAGGGAATATCCTATGTACAAATAAGTTCTTTGTTGTATTACCCCATAAAATTTAAAACTTCCAACATTAAAAGAATATAAATTATGGCACAGTTTGATGTACCATTATGCAGCCATTAAATGATTGATTATAAAGATAACATAGCGATGAGGAAAATTACTTTTTAAATGTTAAATAAAATAAAAAATTATTTGTTGTGATTATACAACCATAAAAGTGATGTATGCACTACAGATAAATCTAGAAATAAAGGTATAAAAAGGGAAAGGGGCAGGGGAGTTCTTACAGAAGAATCTGTGAGTTTTTCATCTTTACAAAATGTTATTAAACGAAATGTGTGCATCTCTTCTTGGCCTTTGGGCTAAGATCAAGTGTAAAAGAAGTGTGTGTGTGTGTGTGTGTGTGTGCATATGTTACTGACTACAATGGTAAATGAGAAAAAAAAAGCAACTTTTCTCTCATCCTCTGCCCAGCTGCTTCCCTGCCTTGAAGGACTACTCTCATATGTATATTTATAAAGGAGTTAGAAGTTGCTAATAGCAAAGCTTTCTTGCCTAAAGTGTCTGATCCCTAAGAAAAATGAGGTTTGGTGTTAGACATAGTATTTGTGAATTCTATTTGGAACAAGAAAACAGTACAACCAACATGTCACTCTTACAAAAATATAAATATATGATCAATACTTGCTTCCTGCGCACTGTAAAATTTAGCTCACTAAAGGATTTCCCATGCTGTTTCTTCTCGGAAAACACTCAAAAATCCAATGCTCATCTGAATTTTGTAACATCCCAGAGCAGACAGATACTGGCTATTTTCTAGAGAGGATTTTCCACAACACTGAGCAGAAAGTTGAGATTAAAGCTCTGCGAGCTCTGACTGAAATTAATTCTCTACAGCTGTTTAGGGAACTTGTATCTTGGAAAGAGGACTCAGCTGACTGCAGTCATTCCCCCCATCCACGTGGAATTTGTTCCAAGACCTCCCCAGTGGATGCCCGAAACCACAGATAGTAGAACCAAACCTTATATGTACTATATTTTTTCCTATACATACATACCGATGATAAAGATTAATGTATGAATTAGGTACAATTCATAAATAAAAACAGGAGATTAACAAGAATAACTTTAATAAAATAGAATTATAACAATATACTGTAAGAACAGTTATGTGCATATGGTCTCTCAATGTACCTTACTGTACTGTATGTACAGCACGAATACACTGGACAAAGGGATGATTCACATCCCAGGCAGAACGGCATGATACTTCACCACCCTACTTCACACTCAATTTAAAACTTACGAATTGTTTCTATCTGGAATTTGCCATTTAATATATTTGGACTGCAGTTGACTGCGGGTAACCTAACTTGCAGAAAGTGAAACAACAGATGAGGGAGGACTACTGTAGTTCCAACCTCTCTCTTCAAGAGGGAAAAAGTGTTTTAAAAAAAAGAAGGAAAGAAAGAAAGCCACAAGCAAGCGCCTACCAGCCCATATACTTTGTATGTTCCCAAAGAACAGCATCATTTGATTGAAGCTTTTTGTTTCTTTTTTCTATAAAGTCTTTTAGGGAGGCAGCAGTTCTGATAGAACTTCCTACCCATGGTTAGAATGGATGAGTCAATGTTTATAAAGACATCAAAATTATAAGAAGACAGAAAACCTTCAAAAAGTTAAAACCTCCTAATCATTTACAATGTGCCTACCCAGTTCATTATTATGCAGATTTCACCAACATTTCCCTAATCCAGTGGAAAGTTATCCTCTACACTTATATGCTTTACCAACCCAAGCATTTCTTAGGTTTCCAGGGACGGGTTGTTAGTCTCCATGTGTGTCAGGTTTCCAGTGAGGATATCCTGAGTAATCAGGATGGTAGGCATACAAAGCAGCACTTAAGCAATGGGGCTTCATGTCCCTTGGGAGAGAGAACTTTCCTCCACCACACTGTTTCTCACTCCCCCTCCACCATCCTCTTTCAACCCTCCCTTTTTATAAGCTTGGACAACCTCTTAAATTTAAAGGCTCACTTCAATTCCCATATACACATTGCACTAGGGTAAGTTCTCCCCACAGCAATCCACTACTGAATTTCTTTTTTAGTGAACCACACTAAAACCTCCATTAGCACATTAGTTCTCAACCTTTGCTGTACTTAGAATAACCTATGGAGTTTTAACCTGAATTCAACCTCCAAAAGATTCTGATTTGACTGCCATGCAGTATGGCCTGAGCATTGCAGGATTTATAAAGCACTCCAGCTGCTTTCTTTTAGAATTTGACAACTTGATTCTGAAATTTTATATGAAAAAGCAAAAGACCTAAAATAGCCCAACAATCTTAAAAAAGAACCAAGTGGAAGGATTCACATTGCTGCATTTCAAATCATTACCACAAAGCTAGAGTAATCAAGACATGTGGTACATAAGGATAGACCAATAATATATCAATGGAGCAGAATAAAAAGTCCAGAAATGGACATAAGCAGAAATAGACTTACACAAGCAACTGACAAGGAAATTCAATGGGGGAAGGAAAGTTTTTCAAATGAATGTTAGGACAACTGGATGAAAATGAGAAGGTCAGGGGGAATGAACCTTTACTCTTACCTCACACCACACACAAAAATCTGAGAAGACTCATAAACCAAAGTGTAAATAAAACTTCTAGAAGAAAACAAAGAAGAACACTTCTGTAACCTAAGGTAAGTAAAGATTTTCTAGAGAGGACCCAAAAGACATGAGACACGTATGGGAAAAAAAGTAAGATAAACTAGACTTCACCAAAATTTAAACTTCTGGCTCATCAAAAGACATCATTAGAAAACTAAAAAGGCAAGTCAAAGACTGGGGAAGTATTCATATTACATATCTGACAAGGGATGTGTATCCAGAATATATAAAGAATTCTTATAAAATAATAACTAAAAGACAAACAACCCAATTTTAAAAAGGCCAAAAGACTTGGACAAACTCAGCTCACAACTCCCCAAGCACATCTTTCCCTCCAGTCTGAGCACACAACCCTCAAGAAGCCTGCATTCTGATTGGCCACTGTCCCCTGAGACAAACCTAGCCCTCTGGCAATACTGTACTTACTTTCAGAACCCCAAAATGGGGGCAGGCACCTCAATGTCCTCATGCCTCAGTCCATGATAGTCTTTCTCCCTGGAATGTCAACCTTGCCAAACTACATGGAATATTCCTTCCTGCCCTCCGACACATTATTATAACGTCAACTCCTTCATGAAGGTTTCTCTGATCTCTCTCCATGCTACAAATGTCCCCTCTCTGTGCTCCCAAAGTACTTAATGCCTATCTCTAGCAGATGGAGGCTCAGTGGTAGGCAATTCACCAAAAACAACAGCATGCCTATCACCCTCTTGCACTCATCTATTTGCATGATAACCATGTTTACTTTTCAAACTTTTGTACCTTACTCAAGCCAACTTCATTCGACTCCTGTGAAGGCAAGGATCATCTCTTATTTATCATGGTAGATACTGACATACAGTAAGTGTTTGATCTATTTCTATTGATTTTACAAATACATTAATACAATACCATACCTCCTTTCTGCCAAAGTAAAGTCAGCTGAGATAAAGGACAAAACCGAAAAAGGAAAAAAGAAAGGTACTATATGCAAGTGTATTTTACATTTGTGGTGAAGATCTAGTTGGGTATTACTGGAAGCTCACAAGCCTAACAAATTCTTCTGTGGAATATTAAAATTGAAAAACACTTCAGTTCTTAAAATATTCTACTTTTGATGACTTTTTCTAACACTGTTTTTACTAGCTAATATTATAAAGGTCTAGACCAGCTGCTAGTTACTTACACATATGAACTATAACACAGTATTAATCAAAAGAAAGCTATACATCAAGAATCCAGCACAAATTTCCTCTCTGGACATGCCCTCCCAGAGTTGTTCCTCACCAACCAAGTCCTCTGACCAGTCACTCCACATTTCTCACACTCATATTCAGTTGACAATGATAATCCAAGTCCTAGATCATAATTTGAAATTCTTTGCAAAGGGGAAAAAAATTACCACTGGATTTTGTGGTTATTAATATTTATCCCTAACCTGCAATGTTCAATCAAATCTTTTTCATTCAGTTCAGCAAAACAAAGCAAAAAGTTAACCAATTCTGTAACCTTGAATACTGATGCTACAGTTTTTGCTTTTCTGTGCCTTTAAAAGTGCAATGTTTTCATTTCTCTACAAAAGTGCTGATCCAGAGGGCAGAAAACAACGGCAGTCCTCTGGGTATCATTTGTAGGGAAAAAAGGAAACATGAGAGATTAAAGAGACAACTCCCTCACAAGTCCAATGGTGATAAAATACTTCGTGGTCTCTTTTTGAACAGGAACTTCTTTGAAATAACAAAAAACAAAACTATGGATTCGCACAGGCAGTGGTCTTCAGCAGGTTGTTCAGTAACACTCCCTGCCTCACCTAGTACTTGAAAGCCAATGAAACTGGGAACTCAGTCTGGAGTAGAAAAGGAATGCCAAAAAAAAAAAAAAAATCTAATTATTTTACAGGCAAAGATGAAGGTCAGAGAGGAAATATAACTAGCCCACAGAGATGTGACACACAATGTTAGCAGCAGGTCAGGGGTGATGTCCAAGGTGGTCTGACTCCTCCAGCTAAGTGTTTTCTTTTCCCCCAGCTTAGCAGGCTCCCTTGTTTACACTGTGGGATACGCTGGAGGCCACTCTGATTGCTAGAATCAACAGCATTTATTCTTGGGTCATACTCACCCACCCCATACCACTGCTGCAGGCTTCTACTGTCTCTCCAGGTGCTCCTCAGACACTCCAGGATAGCGTGCCCCCTGCCTCTGCCTGAGGAGGCAGGCTCTGAGTACCCTTCCGTGTCACCGAACTGCAATGCAGTACAATGAGCTGCTTTTCATACAAGGCCAGTGGACTGGGGTATGAAGCTCAGCAGTCCATTATGTGCCCACTGAATCATTTCTAGCACTCTACCACCACGTCACTTCCTGCCAGCAAGCACAAAAGCCGTGGCTTGTCTAGACTTTCTTACAAGACCTCAGAAATACCAATGGCTATTAGAAGACCAGGAATAACACCAGCTGTCATTCTGACAGCATGTATTATATGCCAGTCCTTGGTCTAGGTGAGTTATGCATACTTTCTCATGTAGTCCTCACAATCATCCTATGGGCAGGTCCTATTACTACTTTCCCATTTTACAGATGGGAAAACTAAGTAATTTTCCTATAGTCACATAACTAATAAGTGGCAAAGCCGGAACTGGGACCAGGACAGTGAGATCCAGAAAATTTACTTAATATCAACCACTAAGCTTTTCTGTCCTTTGCCTGAGTTAAAACTCTACAATGGGCCTCTTTCAAAGCAATCCTTACAAAAACATTCCTTCCCCATCCTCCTCTTCTCAAAGAGAGGAAAGCATTCCAAAATGTAAGGTTTCCAAAATTCCCTAAGAAAGGTCTCAGAATCATGCAGCCTATTTAGGTTTCCATACATACAGAAGCCCACAATCTGGCTACTCCAGATGACCAAGGCTGCAGTGACAGAAGGCCCTACACGAGCTGCTGAGAGTGAGGAAGGCAGTAAAACCGGGATAAGTGTCCAGTTGTCTCCCACAGACCTTGGAACAGCGGTGGCCGTGACCTGCAGGTCAATATGCAGCAGTGCACCTAACATGATCAAGTCCTCCTTCCTGATTCTGCACTACTCTACAGTAGCGCTCACCAACTGCTAAAGCAGAGTGTGTTTTGACACATAGGACATAAGCAGCCATAAGTCACCCCTCTAACGTCTGCTTCAAAAACTGCACACACCTCTTCTTGGAAATGGTTGTGTTTTGGGGGGTATGAGTTGATCTGACACTTGGTGATGACATATTCCAGGGAAAGTGCAATTCCAGATCTGTTTCTGTATCTGTCTCACTTTCTTTCATTCTCTCTCTCTCTGAGAACATTGAAGTTCTACTCTCTTCAGATCTATTTCTATTAAAGCAAGAGTCTAATGTTGCCCCATACTTTTAAAACAAATTTTAATATAAAGTAATTTCCCAAATACCATACTCTGCTCTGCATATCAACAATGTAAGCATATCAACAAAGTCCATCCTTGAAAGGGAACAGGAAGTACAGGTAAATGAACTGCCCGATTTCACACAGCAACTAAACATATGAGGGCTGTCCAGAAAAGAATCCAGCCATTGTCAATATAATGAGAATGGTTATGTGGCTGGATACTTTTCAGGCAGCCCTCAGATGAGTTAGAATAAGAATTCCTATCTGTTTGCCAAGGCATTTTCCAATTAAACTTTTTAAATTTGTCTATGAACCAAAATAGCATTCTCCTCTCTTTGTGCTCCAATGACACAGCTTTGGCTCCACTGGGAAAAAAACAAACAAACAACTGAACAGTTGCAAGAATGACCAGTCATCAGTCTTTAGCCCTCACCTAAACACAAACAAAGAGAACTGCTTTTCACTCTCTTGTCCTTCAATGTGGGTATCCCGAACTTTCTCATGTATTTCAAGTTAAGAAAAAATCACATTCACCCAGCTCTACATCCAACCTCTATACCCCTCCCTTTTTCTACCTATCCTTCAAGTACTATCTGTTGGGTATCAGTGCTTCCTATTTAGAGTCTGGGTTCACAACTTCCCAAAAGATAAGGTTCAAACTCCTTTCAAGAACTCCCCCAATTAGGTCTAAACATAAGTATCCACATCCTTCCCAACCTTATCTCCCTGTCCTCTTTGTCATGCTTCACCATGCACCTGTGCTCTCGCAACCACACTGAGCTCACTCAAGGACTTCCTAACAAAATTCATTTCTAAATTTCTAACTGCACTCACCCTCTTTTGTCGGCCTATAGTACCCTTCCTTGTCTTGACCACTGAACAAAACTCCCCTTTATCAGTACAGATCTAGTTCTATGATGACCATCTTCATCTTATTTCTCAAAGCTCACAGCACTCTGTGCTCAGACTACTACAACTATTATAATTACATCACTTATTATATAATAGGACAGTGACTGAATTCCACATTCACTTTCCCATTCCCAGCTCTTATCACAGTGAAAGGCACAGACTCCCTAAAAATTCATCCCACAAAATTTTTATGAATTAGATACTTGGAAATACAATGATGAGCAAAGTAAACTGGATCTCATCTCTCATGGAACTTAGTTCTAATGGAGAGGAATGGGTAAAACATTTAACAAATGGAAGCCTGAGGCAGAAATGAGTACTATGAAGAAAAATAAAGTAGAGTAAAGAAAAAGAAAGTGCTTGCTTTAGATAATCAGGACAGATCTCTCTGACATGGGAGCTTCTAGGAGAAAACTGAATCAAGTGAACCTTGAGGGTAAGAGCATTCTAGGCAGTTAAAAGTATAGTAGTCTAGGGGGGAAGCCGGGATGGCTCTGCGGGTTAAGCGCTTGCTTTGCAGCCCCAGGGACTGAAGATCAAATACCGGTCCGGCCCACGTGGACCCATATGCTGAACTGGGGTGTGCTTCCCATGCAGGAGGCCCCCAGCCTGGCTCCCGCCCTGCGCAGACCCTGCCCACCTGTGTGGAACAAAACCATGTCAAAAAATGATGATGTGCAACTATGGGGACTGCTCTGGGCCCTCCCCCTTCTGTCTCCCTCTGTCTCTGTCTCTCTCTCTGTCTCTGTCAAAAAACAATAAAATAAATTAAAAAAAAAATAGTACAGTAGTCCCCCTCTTGTCCATGGAGATCTGTTCTAAGAGCCCCAGTGGATGCCTGAAACTGTGATAGTACTGAACACTATATACAGATGTATGTACAGATTTCTTGTACATACATAACCTGTTGATAAAGCTTAATTTATAAATTAGGCACAGTAAGAGATTAACAATAACCACTAATAAAAAAGAACAATTATAACAATATATTATAATAAAAGTTCTGTAAATGTAGTCTCTCTTTCCCTGATAACCAATCTGATAAACAAGCTGACAGTTAATTAACACACAGCAGGGCAGAGGGGCATCTACAATGCAGACACACCATCAAGGGATGGTTCACATCCTAGGTGGGACAGAGCAAGATTTCGTTACACTACTCAGAACAGTAGGCAATTTAAACCTTAAGAATTTTTTTATTCCTGGTATTTCCCATTTAACATTTTTGGACCTCGGTTGACCTCGGGTAACTGAAACTTTGTTAAAGTGAAACCTCAGATGAGGGAACTACTGTAAATGTGACCACTGTGGACACAGTACCTGAGCAGTGGCCACAGAAGGTAAAACTGCACAGGGCTTACACCACACACAGCGCACTACTCACACCTGGGCCAAAACACACTGATCCCAGTCATTCTGAATCCCTCTGGTAATGTTCCTTGGTGCTGACCAGTATGACAACTGGCTGCTGTTGTGCTGAGTGGAAACTGCCCACATATTCTGGTCTCTTCTTGCTGCTGCTGTCTGTGTCAGTCTTTTCTTAGTTTCTCAATCTTCCACTGCTTGCTCAGGGTGAACTCCATTTCACCTTCTCTGGCTTTCTTCTGAAAAAAGCCTAGTAAATGTTGTGGTCCCATTTCCTCCTACTTTAAAACATTTCATAGCCATTTCTGCAGTAATTCCCAAAAGATCCTAATAAATCTCCTTGCTATACATACATTGGGCAGCCCTCTCCTTCTCTCATAACGG
The DNA here is from genome assembly GCA_004027555.1 of Craseonycteris thonglongyai. Taxonomy (NCBI): domain Eukaryota; kingdom Metazoa; phylum Chordata; class Mammalia; order Chiroptera; family Craseonycteridae; genus Craseonycteris; species Craseonycteris thonglongyai. The sequence continues at coordinate 42,491 of PVKE010005019.1, read as the reverse complement.
CAGAAGCTATCTTACTTCTTAAGCAGAATTTCCCTCCCTTAAAAGCAGTATATTGACTCCTTACAAAATTCTGCCCATTTTCCCCTGTTATTCTAACACGTAACTGCTATGTGTCCCTACAATTACTTCAGTTAAAAAAAAAATACCTTTGTTTAAGCAAACCTAATTTATGGACTTCTGAATTTACTCAAAAGATAAATTGGGCATGATTTTGGTTATAAAAGAATTTTTCACTTTAGAAAATGATTCATAATAGCATTATTAAAAATGGCAAGCTCTCCTATTTCTTCCTAAATTTAGGAGTCAATTCTCACACAAATCTTTGAGGACACATCATTAGGTCAGGTGAAGTGTATCTGCACAATGAGTTCTTCTTTCCAAGAGCCAGCCTTGGACCCCTATCTCATATTCTTGGGAATATTATATTTAACCATCATCAATTTGAAAACTTATAACCCCCTCAAAGGTTGATTTATAATCATTGGATTGTAAAAGGCTATAATTCCTAAAATGTATGCTTCAACTCCAAAATGTCTCAAGATGTAGTGACTATTATATAAACCCACCAAACCAACCAGTCCTCTGCCCTCTCCCAGCTAAGATTCCAGACTCAGAGCATTTCGGTAGCCAACCCATGTGTTTCCATTTTCCTCATGCACACACATTACTGTGCTAAATTACATACACTGTTCTCTGCCACTTCCTACAGAACTCTTCTTGGACTTTTTCTATGCCCACACTGTCTGATCATCAATTTGCATGTCAGGTCCTTTTAACTGGATTTCATCCAACCAGAATTACAGCTGCCTCTCTCTATGAAAGAATAAAGTGATTTTTTTCCTTCAACGATGCCAGGGTCCCTACCAGGGAATCAAACTGTCACTCCACTTGCTATTAATTATCATGAGCTACACCACTGTTTTCCTTCCTTCATAAAGCCATGAACCATATTCTTTCCCCCTGTGATTAACAGCAGTCAGGATGATGCCTTACATCCAGAAAACCAACACAAGAAGAAAATCCAGACATCAGGCATAAATGACAAACAAGGACAAGAACCCTTTAAGTGGAAAATTTCACTAAATGCAAAGTCTCTTACACAAAATAAGTGAATTCTGGGGTTAAAGGTTTGTCTTATACATTTCAAGGGCAAAAGATCCCTCAACTTCCCATGGCAGTCACTGCAGTATCTCAATTCTCAAGGTTAAAGCAGGTTTCCTGATACCTAAATCTCTCTAGCCACAATGGAAGCCTGTGATTACTTGTTTCTGTGGTCATGGCAAGGATGGTACCAGCCTCCCCTATAGGCCAATTTCTCTGGCATTTGAAGACTCCCTTAAATCATCCTTCAGTCTTTCCCTCTTCATGTTGTATCATATTCAAGAAAGGGACAAGAAGGAAAGAAGTCTCAAAATAGTTTCATGTGAGACCCAGCTGAAAAAATTGTGATTATTTTTTTCAGATTTATCATACTTGGAGAATATGATAGCTGTCTTTAAATAAGTCTCAAGGTTTTCAAGTGTGAAAGAGGAAATCAGATATATTCAATATGATGCCAGAGAGTAAACCAAGAAAGAACCTATAGGTTCTCCACCCTGCAAAGAGAGTTTTCCTAAATACAAAGCAGGAATTCTGAATTTCCAGAGAAATGGAGCTATTCAAAGAAAACACTATCTGCCATGACTGCCATCTGGAAGAGATGGCCACACAATCCTGCAGGGCAGGCTGGCTAAGAGGCTCTCATGGGTTCCAAGTGTATAGTTCTATAGTACTTCGTCTATGTATTGCATTATGTGCTCACCACCTACAGTCAGTTCTCTTTCCATCACCAAACATATTATTTAACTGGAATTCTTCAGTCATTGTCTACTGTTGGCTTGATTATCATGCTTCTTATTTGACCCTAACCAATTAAACACCATTGTTTCTCAACTCTTCAGCAAAGGGCATTTTTTCGTCCTACTTCATCAGTGCACACAGGATTAATCAAAACGATTTTGCCCAAATTGGCCTTGGCTGCATGAACTCTTCCCTCTATCGACAGGGATCCAATGCTCATGAGCACTCCATTATTAGACAACTTCTGTACCTTTGCTACTTTCTGTTTCTCCTTCAGTGCAGACACTTAGAAGCTGTCTAAGCAGGACATAGGAGATTTTCCCATTCTGTGAAGATCTCAGGGTAAAGCTCCAACTGCACTGAGTACCTACCCACCATTCTGTCAGCCCAGCACAAGGTGGGGTCAGTTTTTGCAACTCCAATAAGACCCTCTAGAGAGGCATCCTGAAGATCATTATGTTCTGCAAATAGTGATTCAGTTTTGGAAAAGACTAGTTCACAAGTGAGTTTTCCTTCACTATCTTTGGAAACAATACCAGGTCTGACATCTAACTCCTGGCCCACCTTTTAACACTCCTCTTAGAATACTACCACCAGCTATACCCCCCCCCCCACCCCCATCTTAAGGTCATCAACTTCACAGCTAGGCTTGCTGACATCAAAGGACCTAATATAATTTGGGGTTCTGAAGCAAAGTCTCTTGGGAGTAGAGGAATTTTATTTACTATGTGCTCACAGACAACCTCAATACTGTATTTCAGCTGAGCAGAAATTGGACTAATAGAAGCTCCTTCTACTACTCTACCTTATATAAATGTAAGGACTTATTCATACTATTCTTTAGACTGGCTTTCTTTTAGCAAATCAACTTTATTTTGTAGAATCAAATATGCTTCAGTTTTATGATTTCTATAGCAGCCAGGAGTTCAAAAGTCTGAGCCTGAGGACAGGACTCATTATCAGTTATCAACCGAAGAGCAGAACCCACCACTGCTGCACCGCTCAGCATAGCAGCCATCAAAATATCATGACCAGGGCAGTCAACAAAGGAAGCATGTCTGACTAATCTGAAGTTCGCTTTGGTCCCTGGAATGTCTGCAGGAAATTTACTGGGTATATTACTTGCAAAGGATCTATAACATTCTAGCTGAGGACAACTTGGGTCATCATCAAGTTTATAAATTTTAGCATTAGCATATCCAAATTTGGGTGTCATATTTCTTTCTAGATCATTTTTTAACCTGATAGTATGAACTCCAGAAATAGCTTTTACAACTGTGGTCCCATGAGCCACATGACCACTGTACCTATATTAATTGTGGTCTGTGTGCTGACAACTTTATGTGAGAGTGGAGTCAATTTGGTAATAATGTGCCAGGTGGCAAGACCCTGGCAAGCAAGATGCAGTTGCCCCAGAGTCACACCAGCCTTGCCCCCTGCCATCTCACTCAGACAGCAAATTTGGGTTGTTTTAAGCTCCCAAATTTTGTGGTAATTTGTTACAAGAGCAAACAGGAAATAAACACACCCACCAAAGATCCTGATATGGCCATACATTTTCAGAAAGAGTGAGTAATATTTGCTGAATAGTTCAAAATCATAATCTTTAATTATATTGATAATCTTGGCCTTATAGGGGAAGCACAGGTTAGTGGTAAAAAGAGGGCTGTCCAGAACACAATCCAGCCATCAATTTTTTCACATTACATGGCTGGATACCTTCCAGACAGCCCTTGTATATCCAAACCAACGTAGACAGCTTTAACAATTAGCTTCTGGATGCCATGTCCATGTTCACATGACATACCCGTCACATTATAAGCTCCCAATAAATTTTTAGTAATTTAAATTGAAAAGTAAAAGTTCACATGCCATCTTGAGCCTCCTGCACTGGCAGGCACAAAAAGACCCTCATGATAACCAGTACATGGCTCTATCACTTAACAATCTCACCCAAGGGTTAAAATGGTAGGTGAACTCTGTCCAAGTGCACTCTGTTCAGCAAAAACAAGGACAGTGTACATATATGGGTACATATGAGAAACAGAGATAGTAAGAACTTTTCCAATCATCTATGTTACCCACTTCAAGAAATAACCACTCCATATTACACTCTAGATCTACTTCCACCCTGTTACCAAAGGAACAAATGTTATTACTATAGGTATGGTTCCCCCCAATGATAAAAAAGTTAAGGCAAGGTACATTGAAAATTGTCACTTTTTCTTTTCACTCTGTTCCTTCCATCCCTAACTCTGGTATCCATCTTCCACACAGTCAAGATGCTACCCAACTTTTCTGTGCACATTTTTACCAAGAATTATGGTCAACTGTGACTTTGTGCCAATTCAGGAGTGAGCAACTGAAATGCTATAGTTTCTCTATGAGGCCACAAACACAGAGCCCATCAAGCCAACTCCCATACTTGAATGCCCACACCCAGGGAGCTGATGGCACACCCAGAGTCAGGCAGCCACTCCATAGCCTTTGCTCACCAACACTTGCTTATTTTAGTGGCTAGGATTCTTTGAAAATGTTTATTATATCTGGTCCTCTACCAGTCTACATTGCCATATAGCCTCTTATTTCTACATTCTAAATCAAAGGCACATTCAACTCTTTTAATATAAGCCCGAGTCTGCCTCCTTGGAAAGGAGGGGGAAAACTTGGGAAACAAAAAAATTTAAAGCAGATAATTTAAAGCAGATAAATTTAAAGAGAGCATGGACTTACAAAGAAGGGAAACTTTTACTTACACACATGTTCATACACACACACATTTAATATTTGAAAACCTGTATGTTCCAAAGAGCTTTAAATTTAGAACTTCAGAAATGAAAAATGTCAATATTACAATTAACAGAAGTCTCTCTTCTTTTAAAACTAAAGAAAACTGAATTCAAGATCCCAAGACTAGCAGAGAGGGACTCAGGAGTTATTTCTCCATGGGCTCCTAATAGCCATGCTCTTTGGCCATCTTTTACAGCACAGTGTTTAAGAAGATACATTCTAAAGCCAGACTCCTGAATTCCTCTCCTACTTCCATCACTTCCTAGAAAAATTCCAGACCCCTCCATGCCTGATTTTGCTCGCTCACAAAATGGAATGATTATAGTACCTATATCTCACAAGGTTAAAAATATTAAATGAGTTTATACACATAAATCACTTAAGAGTAGTGCCTAGTAAAATGTAACTTCACTTGTTTATACAAGCAATCATCATCCACATTTGTTCCTCATAACAATCATATTGGTCATACTGTCATCTCTAATCAGTGACTACCCTGGCTCTAATAACACAATACCAATCACTTCTCTCTCCATTCTGACTGCCTAACCTGAATATACATAATATGCTGAAAGGGAAGGGCTATGTCTCTGTGGTTTTTAATATATATTTTTTTTATTTATTTATTTTGACAGAGGAGAGAGAGAGAGAGAGAGAGAGAGATACAGAGACAGAGAGAGAACTGAACTAGGGGAGCTCCCAGTTCAGCATATGGTTCCGCACGGGCCGGGGCCGGGATTTGATCCTCGGTCCCCGGTGCTGCAAAGTGAGCGCCTAACCCACTGAGCCATCCCGGCTTCCCCTCTGTGGTTTTGATGGAAATAAAATGACTTTCAGAAAAAAGCCACAAGAGAATATGATCCTCCAAGAAACCAAGTCTCTAGTCTTTACTTCCCTTTTTGTGAACTGATGATTTCTAAAGAACCCTTCTACTAGAGGACTTGATCTGTTCCCAACCTACAATATGTCCTTGATTGCTTTCTGGGTAAGAAACACTGCTAATTCTACAAGATACACCAATGACCTCTCAGCTGCTATCCACACAGCATAAACAGTGCTCAGCTCTGAGCCATCTAAAACTCTTCTTTCAACCTTCCTTCCTTCCTTCCTTCTTTCCTTCCTTCCTTATTTTTGCTTATGACTCAAGAAACATTATACAAGCCAAGGAAGAAGTCATATCACTTGCTTTAAACTTTTAAGTCATTTACTAATGTAAAATCTAAACAAGGTTACCTAGGTAGTCATTGACTTTCTATGGCAGATTTAACTAAACCAAATAAAATTTGGTTTCCTCAGGAAAATTCAGGAAGTAATAAAGACTAACACAACTCAAATCATTAACAAAGATGTAATATAAACATGTCTCAAGAACAGAACCAAAGAGGAGTCTCTGAACCTTTTGAATTAAAGCTATGAAAAAAACAATAAGGTATATATGTGACAAGTATGGTATGTAAATCGTACAAGATGCTGATGGGGAAAAAAATTGAAAGAAGAGCAGCACAAATCAAGATATAACCTAATCATGGATTAGAAGACTAAACATCGTAAACAATTCTCCCCAAGTTTATCAACAGATTTAATGAAGTTTCCATCAAAATCCCAGGAGGATATTTTTGTAGATATAGATTAAGAGGATTCTAAAACATATGTGGAAAGGCATAGGAACTAAATATTCAAAACAATGTTGATAAATAATAAAATTGGGGAAAGCTGGGATGGCTCAGCGGGCTAAGCGCTCGCTTTGAAGCCCCGGGGAACGAGGATCGAATCCCGGCCCTGGCCCATGCGGACCCACATGCTGGACTGGGGTGTGCCCCCAGTTCAGTTCTTGCCGGTGCAGCCCCATGCCCACCTGTGGAGTGAAACATATGGAAAACTAATGTCGACTATGGAGGCAGCTCTGGGCCCTCCCCCTTCTCTCTGTCTCTCTCTGTCTCTGTTTCTCTCTGTCAAAAATCAATAAAATAAATCTTTAAAAAAAAAAAAAAGAATAAAATTGGAAGACTCATACTACTTAATTTTAAACTAATATCAAGGTACAATAATCAAGATTGTGATATTGAAGAAGAGAAAGACATATAAATCTATTAGTGAAACAGAACAGGCAATCTTTAAAAAACACATATGAAATAATATAAATGTACACACACAACTAATTTTTGACAAGACACAGGCAATTCAGCAGGGAAGTAATAGACTTGTAAATAAATGATATTAAAGCAATTGTATATCCATATGAAAAATATTAATTTCCATCCATACTTCACACCATACACTAAAATTAACTAAAAATTAATCATACACCCAAATCTCAAATACAATACAACAAAACTTCTAGAAACCCTTGTGACCTTTGAATAGGCAAAGATTTCTTAGCTATGAAACCAGAAGTATAATTCATAAAAGAACAAACTGACATTTGCATTCCATCAAAATTAAAACTTCTGCTCTTAAAAGACATTATTAATGGAATTGAAAAGACAAGCCATAGCCTCAAAGACCATATCTGCAAATAATATATTTAATGGAAGACCTGAATTACAATACATAAAGAACTCCTAAAAAAAAAACAAAAAAACCCAGTTTTTGGTTAATGAACAAAAGATTTAAATATATGCCTCACAAAGAAAGATGGCAAACACATAAAAAGATGTTCAACATCACTAGTCACTAGGAAAATGCAAACTTAAGTCACAGCAAGATTCTACTACAGGCTTATTAGAATGGCTAAATTTTTAAACATACCATACCAAGTGTTGGACAGAATATGGAGGAACTAGAGCTCTTATACACTGCTGGTGGGAATATAAAACAATACAAGCACTTTAGATTTAGAAAATTGTTTGGCATGTTTTTATAAAGTTAAACAGATACTACCATATAACCCAGATATTCCATTCCTAGGCTAGCTATTTATCTAAGAGAAATGAAAGTATATGTCTATAAAAAGATCTGTATGTCGATATTCACAGCAGCTTTATTTATAAAACTGGAAGCAACCCAAATGCCCCAAAAGAGACAAATGGATAAACAAACTTTGGTATATCCAAACAACAGAGTAGTATTCAACAAAAAAGAAACTATCCATACATACTACTATATGGATAAGTCTCAAAATAATGGTGCTGAATGAAAGAAGCCAGACAAAAGAAAAGAAGACATAGTACATGAGAGTCCATTTACATAAAATTATTGGAAATGCTAATTAACCTATAGTAATAGAAAGCACAGGTTGCTTCAGGACAGGGAACAGAGTCAAGAGGGAAGTAATACAAAGGCACAAGAAAACTTTGGGCATGGTGAATATGTTCATTATCCTAACTGTGGGATGATTTCATGGGTACATATATTATTAATATGTCAAAACTTAATACACTGTACACATTAAATGTGTGAGATTTATTATATGTTAATTACCTCAATTTTTAAAAAAGAATCTAGAGGGAAAATGTAAAAGGAAACAAGTGTTACATTTGCTCATGTCCTAACAGTTTAAAGTCAAATGGAAGAAACAAACACTACAGCATGGGAGGTCTCACAAGGGATATATGGAATACTATGGGTGCACAAAGGAGGGGTATTTATCCTGATTTGGGAAGCTAAATATGACTTTAAGAAAGAAAGGATATCAAAGCTGACATCTGAACTATGAGGGAGTAACACTAATTAAACTGTTCAGACTTATAAGTAAGAATGCTTAGAAATGATGCTGTATTTATTGCTTATTTTTAAAAGGCAATGTCATTATCACATCTCATTTCATGTGTATTATTTCATTATGACTATATGGTGCTTTATTGTAAGACACCACACATAATATATATCACATATTACATACAAAATGTACACTTTGGAGATAGTCATTTCCTCAGACCCAATAATCACGTGTTGTAGCAGCAAAGATGGGGTTTATTTTGTTCTGTACATGGAGGAAATTGTAGAACTCAAAGTAAGGAACCAAGCTAATTTGGTTGCTTTTTCCCCCCTCTATTTTTACAAGGGTAGACATAAATTATATAAAAGTTTTCTGAAAGAAAGCACAGGAAGTACTTGTTTAAACAAATTTAAAGCAAATGTCCTCAGACCCACAAGCCTTTAAATTTATTCTACACTAATATACTACAGAATTAACATAGATATGTCCAGAGAAACACAAATAAAGTGTTTGTTTTTTCCCAAGAAAAATCTCTAACAATTCTAATCTCTCTGAACAATAAATAAAATAATTTATATCATTAATCACAACCTTAAAAGAACTCTGGGATGAAGTACATTAAAACAAGGCTTTCTTTCCCCTATTTCTCAAGACCAAACCAAAATTACAAAACACTTGCCTTTTTCTCTTTTTCTCTGATTGTAATATCCTTTGAAGTCATCTCTTCCCCAGCTCTAAATGCTACAAGCTCATTCTTAAACCATCATTTTCATGTTAATTGCATGGGAGCACACACAGGCAAGGCAAACAGAACCACATAAACTAAGTGGTCCGTTTTCCTCCAGGTATGCTAAACAGACTTCAAAATAAAATACAAGGAAACTTCAACCTCCCTTTAAATACTGATTCCTACCTGTCCACTAAATGACTCACTGGGGCCGTGGTCTTAGCCATCATGTCATTCTTATGTTAAGAAACAAAGAAAGAGTACAAAATAGTCAGCAGGAGGAAAGAAACAGAAGGCATGCACCATGCAAAGGAAACCACTAAGAACTCCATCTGCCATCAAGACCAGCTCTGGCAATCATTGCCTCTCCCACAGGCCAGTTCAGACAAATCTCACTGTGAGATGGTGGACAAACAGCTTCACAACTTCTGTATACTGTGCAATTTCCCTAAACCTCCCTTTCAACAACCAGGCAAGAAATTTGACCAAAGCAATGGAGATGTTGGTTGAACAGATTAATGTTCACTGTCAGATTCAAACTACCTTCTTAAAGATAGGGACAATGTTTCTTTAAAAGGACTTCTCAGCTAAAAGACTATAATTTGTAAGGTTAGATTTTTGTCTCCTGTATATACAATCAAACATAATCAGAACTTACACCTATCTTTAGCTTTTGTATAAAAACCTATGGCTGCTCTTATGTATGGAGTAACAATAAATACTCAAGAATCTGAGATATGACCCACCATCTATGTAGTCACACCAGTGATTCTCCTAACACAATATTAAGGTGAAAGCCAGTCTACCACATCCCAAAAAGCCTAGCCAAAAACCTCAAATTAAATTTCTTTAAATACCTAATACATTTTATAACTAGAACATACAACCAGTAATAAGCTTAATTATAACAGTGGACACTTTAATTGTTTTTGGAAAACTAGCCAACAGCAAGTGGTATACAGCTTCAAAAGGATGCAATCTCATGAGCTAATTAAGATCTAAACCCTGACAAACTGTAACTCTCACAGTGATATTCACTTGCATATAAGTAAGGTATATAAAAGGATAATTTAGAAATTACTTATGGAAATTAGGGGACTTGTTTAATTCGATTTTGCTTTGGGTCTTCTCACAATTTAGAGGGCTGGCCTGCAAGAAGAGAAAATCTCCCAAGTAGGAAAGTCAGAATCATTTACTTTAAGTCATTTCCGATCATTTCATACTTGGATGATTTATTTAGCTGATTTGGAAAGGTTCTGGCATTTTTAAGAAAATGTTAAAGGGAGGAAACTAAAAAAAGAGTAGATGTTTTCTGTGATGTTATTAAAGCTATGAGTTAAATTTGGTCAATGGACACAGCTCAAAAAGTATCAGAAAGTTTTCTAAAATATTTTGTCTCATCTTAACTCCCCCACACTCTTCACTTAATAGTTTGGGTTCTGGTTCACATTATTTAAAGAACAAAATCCTCTTGGTGAAAAGATCCAACAGAAGGAAAATCCTCTGGCTTTGCCCTTTCCACCTTGAGTCAGCACATGCTTACAACTAAGAGAACAAAAGTACCTCGTTATCTGCACTGCTGAGCACTAAGGTACCGGTAGACGGTTTCAGAAATGTGCTCATTTTTAAGAAGCCATAGATGACTCTGGTTCAATATCTTTAAGGAGAGTGCTCTCATGAGTGAAAACTTGCCCAAACCAGTAGAATGGGCAGATGGGCCTTACTCAAAAACATCATGGTCTGAAGATTTCTGGTTGTGCTGCAGAACTTCTCAACATATTACCTCCTGCTGGGGATAACTCCTTCTTCTGGTGTCAAATTTATTGCCACCTGGACAGCACAATGATTTACACATGGCACCCAAACCAAAGCCCCTTCCTTTAATGCTCACCAACTAGTTTAAGTCCAGACGAGCTATACTATCCTAGTCCCAGAAAAGGATCAAAAGAGCCTCAGTCTGGTATCAGAGGGGTTAATGCCACCAAAGAAGAAGAAAGGCATTTTCTAAACTTTTCCTCTCTGCCCTCAAGCCAGTTCTTCGAAGGCAGTCTAAAGCTGGCCTCTATCCAGCCTGTGCAAGCCTCGTAAGTCTGTTCACTGCAACAATCCCCATAGCAAGAGGCTTTGTGACAGATTCAGTCCTCAGCAAGGAAGCCAGTCCTTTGTATACAAATGCCCCAACCACGGTGGCAAGGGCATCAGCTGAGTCATCAGGGACATCTGAGCTACTTTTGGTGGCTCTGATAGACAGGCCCATACCACCCCTCTCGGCTTCAACAAAAAATGTTCATGTCTCTGCAGCAATAAATGGGGAGGAATTCAATGAGCTACTGGCTGTGTGTCAGAGATACAATTTTCTCAAATGTTCCCAATAAGCAACCAAATTCTACATCCTTCAAAAAACATCCACAGTAAAGTGTCCTAAATCAAAATTCAATTAAAAAGGCACAAATACATGCCTTTCTTCATTACCACATATTATTTATTCCTTCACTTAAGAGAAAACATAGGAAATAAAGACTGCAAGCTGCCACCACACAATGAGGTCATAACTCTGACCTAATGATATAGCTCTCACGATAACACACACTATGTGTTAAGCCTGGTTTAAATACTTCAAGTGTAGACCCAGAATTCAGCACAACATGAGATGGGTGTTTGACATCTCTGTGCCTCTGCAGGAGCCACAGCTAATTCCTCTCAAGAGACAGCTCTAGACTCAGTGATGACAACCCTCCTGCCTCCAAGGAAGTGATGTCTAGTCACTAATTATGCCTCCCTCCCCCCAATCTGAAGTACAGAATCCCACAAAACTGCTATCATGATGCTTCTGAAATACTGCCAATGTTTTCCTGTTTCTATTAGTCATCCACAAAAAGAAAAGAAAATCTCAAAAACGTTTTCTCATTTAATCATCCATGAAAGAGTTTAGAAGAGCTGATCAATCTGATGCCCTGGGGTAATTTTTTCCACTTGTGTCTCTGAAGATATTAACAACCTGGTGATATCAGACAGGGCTAGGAAACCTAAATATTATAGCATCCTCTCTGATACATTCAGACTTTACTTGAACAAACTTGGCTTTCACTAAGAGATTCAAAGGATCAAATACGTCACTCAGAGCTCAATCTGCGGCCCCTTCTAGAATTTTAGAGAAAACACATAAAACAAAGACCCAGGGAAGGAAGCTCAAAGTCAGGATCCTAATCCAACAGTCCCAAAAGCCTAGATGCAGAGACTAACCAATTTCTTTAACCCCAAAACCATAGATATGGAGAGCTATAAATGATGGTCTAACCACAGACGAGGAAGAGCTCTCAGACCTAGTCTACAAGGCAAACACTTGCTAAGCTAGGTAGAAATAAGGTCTAAATGTACCAAATAAAGAAAGTCAGTTAATTTTTAAAAAATAAATGGTAGCTACTGTGTTCTCCCACCAAGGAGATTCTGTCTGGTTGATAGTCAAAACTAGATTCAGGTGTTAATCCCACCAGGGTGGGGATTTGGTCAGCTTTGTTCACAAACATAGCCAGCATCCAGAGAGCTGGCACACTGTGTGCATGCAAATATTACATGAAAATACTGTGTGCATGCAAATATCAAGTACAAATTTCTTTCATCTTCATACCTACATAGGTAAAGAAACTAAAGACTAATCTGTATAGGTGGCATGTCCAAGGTTACACAGATGGCAAGTAGCAGCATGACATTTCTTATACCTGTATGTCCTTAGACTAGATCCACGTATATTGGTTACTGTAACCATTAGGCTTACTGCATAGTGTAATCAAGCAATCCTTTAATAGCTTACTCTAAATTCTGTATTGATCTAGGTACTAGAAAATCAACCTCTAGCAATCATTATAAATTATGAAACCAGACAAAGAAAGCAAACTGGTAGCACTACACTTAATCCATGACTAAAATTTATATTTATAAAAGCTACAACTCTTACTGATGGGGCCAATCTGTATAAAAAGCATGCAGATGGAGTCTGATAACGCACAGAAGGAGCTAACTTGTCGGATACATTGCTGACCTCTTAGGAGGAAGGAAAAATCTTGCTTTCACAGTTAAGATGACCAAAAGAAATAGTTTTAAAATGTGATAACTGGTCATATTTGGAGGTCAAGAAACAATTTCAGACATTCCTTATCAAGAAAAATGAAAAGAAAGTGAATACATTCCAGGAAAAGTATCAGGGGCTGCAAAGGCTTCACATCTGACCTCCTATTACGTTTTATGTTGATTTCCTGGGAACAGACCAGCCTGTATGTACTACTTAGAGCAGATGCTTCAACATTCTGTTACCTCACAAAATATTAATACAAGATATCACGTAACCAAATGAGGTGAATTGTAATCTCATCACACAATAAAACACAAACAGCTGTGAATTTGTAGTTAAAGGACAGCAGCTCAATTCAGCTGCACACCTGCAATTATTTAATGTCTAGTTAAGCTTGTCTCTGTTTAATAAATTACTTGATAATTATGAAGACAATGAGAAGAAAAGACAAAAGCACACCTGAGAACTGGAGACAAGGGTAAGAATTAACCAACAAGGGTAGCAAAAAACTCCTCACAAAAGATCGAGGGAACAACAAAGTATTTGAGCCAAACAAATTCAGTAATTCAATTTGTCGGATATTTCCTAAGCATCTGTTAGGCTCCAGGCAGGGCGTCAGTCACGGTAGAGGGTCCAAGGCTAACCTGTCAGGGCCCCTGCCTTCATTGTGCTCACACAGTCCCTGGAGCTACTTCTAGGAGGAAGAGCTGAAGGAAAGATCGAGTTCTCTCACTTTCTCAGGCAGGTAAAACAGCTTCAGGATTATCGATAAACATGTTCACATAATAAAAGAATTGGTATGTCCCCAGCTCTCTATCACACAGCCAGCTTTTATCTGTCAAAAAAAACAAGAACATAATGTGCCAGAACAATATAAATCTATAGAAAATATCAAAATCCCATTTTCACGAACAGCTTGAGCCAGCTAATACTTGAAATTTACCCAAAATACATTTATTTTCTTCTATCTTTACTTCTTCTGCAGCCCTCTGGTAAAACAAAACTGCAAGAAGGAAGAAAACAAAAGCAAAGGCAGGGAGGAGAGGAGCAGAGTGGAGGAACTTACACAGCACAGTGTTGAGGGCTGACTGGTATTCCTCACAAATACACTATGTGTTGGAGTCCTAAGTCCTAGTACTTCAGAATGTGATTACATACGGAGATACAGTCTCTAAAGAGGTAATTAAGTTAGATGAATTCTTTGGAGTGGGCCTCAATACAATATAACTGGTGTACATGTAAGAAGAGGAAATTTACACACAACACACACAGAGAAAAGACCATGTGGAGGACACAGTGAGTAAGTGGCCATCTACAACCAAGGAGATCGGCCGTAGAAGAAACCAGCCCTTGATATGAGCCTTCTAGCATCCAAAATCTGAGAAAATAAATTTCTGTTAGGCTACCCACTTTCTGGTACTCTGTTATGGTAGTCCTAGCAAACTAATACAACCACAAATAAGACAATCAACTCTTAAAAAATAAGCAATTTCCTATGAATAGACCCATTGAAAATTCTTCAGGTGAATTTCCACTTGGATCCAAATAAAAGAACAACTTGCTGGCATTTAATCCCTGCTTACTGGGCCACCTGTAGCTATAATGTGATATAGCTGAAATGATAGAAATTATTCCCACGTAGCAATTCTGCAGCTTTGAACTTGGCCAAGGGGCACTCTACTCAAACCACAAAAGGACCCAGACACCAGACCATCCATCAGTCCAGTCATCCTTTCATCCATCTATGCATTCATTCTATAATATCTACTGTACTCTTACTATTTGTAGGAAAATTAAGAAAAATTAAGATTTGGGACCAGCTCCTATTATGGGTACAAAATAGTATTAGTACTGGTATTAATTATATTGTCAGGCTGAACTGAAATAGGCACAAAAATCTATGGAAGCACCTTGCTAGGTATATCCAATACATAAGTTTCCAAGTATGGGAGGAAAAAGGGGAGGAGGAGATTTTAGGCATAGAAAACATATAAGCAAAGGCACAGAAACATAAAAGTAGGAAACAAAGTCGGAATATCAAAATACCTGACTATGAATCCCAATTCTCAGACTTATAAGGTATATGATCTTGGGCAAATGAGAAAACACTGATGTATTAACAGTGTAATGAGGTCATGCTTGTGAGTACCCAGAATTAAACCCCCAATGTAGGGCTGCAAATGGCTATATTGTGTTTGTACTGGTAAACAGTTCTGTGGACTGGGCTATAAGGAAGAGTAAGCCTAGAAATGGGGCTAGAACTGTGTTTTAGAGCTAGAATGTAGATAGCCTCATACATCATGCTAAGGCACTTGGAAAACAGTAGCCCGTAAGACCCCAGTTGCAAAGTGCAGAGTTTGGGATTTCTGGAAGAAATCTCCAGTGGTGATGGTACCATGAACAGCTGGAGAGAGAATGAAGTTAGGATGACCTGCCAGTGCAAGTTGCTGTGCTGGAGAAAAGGTCAGAAAGAAGACGAGGGAGTCAAGGCACATTTCAGAAGTAAAACAACCAAGACACAGTGGCCTCCCAAGATGAAACTTGTTTCAGAAAGAAAATCACAAAGGCTTTAATTGATTTAGCTAGCCAGGATCCTATTTTGCATTCTAGAAACATTGTCCTACTTAATTAACTAATTTACACTCTAATGTATTCATATACATGCATACAAAAGAAAATCTAGCAAAACATGACATAACAGGCCAGCACTCTTGACCAATAAACTCCCTTTAAAGAGCCAAACACTGCAGAAAGCTTATATTTTTAGCATTTAATATCTCTAATATTTACTAAAGTTTGTAGTTCCTCTTCCCTGGGAATTATTTTATTGTTCAAGTGGACTATATTAATATTCGTACTTCCACCTTGACCAAACCAGCAGAGAGCAGCTTCCTGGAACTCTTCTTCGACCTGCTGCCATTTTCATACCTAACCTACTCTAAAAGTGTAATGATCAGCTCTAAAGCTAGGCTTGAAGGCAGGCAGAGTACCAACGGCCAGGACAACATTTACATTTCTCCCAGGCTGAGACAGGAAAATTCAGTGACAAATCAATTTTTTCTTTGATGAAGTGGTGGGTATGCTGGCTTTTGAGAAGAGGTGGTGCTGGTGAGAGGAGATCCAAAAGCAGATGATGGAAATGTCCTTTCAAATGAGTCAACTGCATCACCCTGGCAGTTTTTAAAGCATTTATCAGGTCAATAAAGCAGACCCGGTCAAGTGATGGAGGGAGGCTGAACGAGTTTCAGTCGGGCCTCTGGCCATGCACCGGCCAAGGCCAGGCCACCCATCAGGCTTGCGAAGCAGCAGCAGATCACAGATTATTACACTTGCTCGGGAGTTCTGCACCAATGTAAGGGCTCCCACCTTGGCATGCCACCTACCACACTGCACACACCCACAGAAACATGTCCACCTTACACATGGTCATAGGCATTCTCTGTGCCTCCTTTACGGTCCCTTTAACACTTTCTATCTTTATGCCAGTTATTTGTAAACAAGCCTGTCTCCTCAGCTAGACTACACACTCCTAGAGAAGTGGGATCCACACTGCAGTCCATCTTATGCTGTGCCCAGATAACAAAAAGTCAACAGATGTCTAATGAATGGCAGGTGAAGTACAACAGCAGAAGACCCTAAGAACAACCTAGGAGAGTCCCTAGACTACAATAATGCTTTCAAAAATTTAACATGCAGACAAACGACCTGAAGATCTTGTTTAAATACATATTCTTAAACCTCATGCCCCTGGAGATTCTGATTTAATAGATCTGATGTAGGGGTCCCCAACTCTTCATTTCTAACAGGATCTCAGGTGATGCTGATGTTGCTGGTCCACACTAGCTCTGCCTACAATAACCTTCCATCTAACGTAGAAATCACTCCTATCCAAAGTGCAATCCTGAGAAACAGCATGTAGTAATAATCATTGCCCTTCTACCCTTCATGACAAAAGTGGACACCCCCCAGAGCAGCCTAGTCCCCTTCAAGTCAGAGAACTGATACCGACATTCTCCCGTGTACCAAGTTCCCTGAACTTCAAATGCCTGTCCCACAGACACCATGGATGTACCTTTCACGAATTTCTCTCACTGACCTTGCTTCATATCACTCACTTTCCTTCCTTTCCTCTCTGCCTGTGTCTCCTTCTCCGTGTCCTTGCACAACTGCAACAACATCTGAACACTAAACTAAAGCCCTTTCATTTGTGTTCCTCAGGAAAATACCCCAGGAAAACTGCTTGCTTCTCAAGTTATGTACAGGTCCTCCCCTTTCTGAAATTACCTACTTTTCCCATAATGAACTCTCTCCATGCCGGCAATGAATCAAGCCCTGAAGACCACCCAGGAAAACCGAAGGGAATTCTGCCCTCTCTGTAAAGCTGCCTGCCAGCACTTGTGTGGGCCCTCTAAGTCCCTCACAAGCATATCTGTGTTTCCACTGGTCACATGAAGATGCTGGCTGACCTCGGGCTTCCTTCTAGCTCAGTGCCCTACAAATGCATGATCTACACTATAGGGACACTTAGGAATGACTCCAGCTTTCTTCTTGGCTGACTCTCTCTTAGAGAGAGTCCCTTGCTGGTGTCAGTCCTTTCACTCAAGAGACCAGGGGAAAACATCTGGAGATCCAGTTAGGAGACCTGGAGTCAAAGGCCAATTCCACCACCAAGGAACTGTGTGACATTGGGCAAATCTGATAACCTATTTAGTCCTTCCATTTCCTCAGTGATAAAAAGTACCTGTAAGCTATTTTAAGCGATGTGAGACAAAATTAGACACGTAAAGTGTTTCCCAAGCTGCAAAACACTACAGAAATGTTAATTATCACCATCTAGAACAGGGGTGGTGAACCTTTTGGCGACTGAGTGCCAAAGTTTATAAAATAAGAGTATACTCGCTCGACTCGCATGCCAACCCATCGAGTGAGATAGAGGTATCGATTATTTTTATGTCTATAAGAGCATAAACAATAATTTTTTTAATGGTATTCACAGCTCTGCGTGCCGAAATAATTGCTCCGCGTGCCACTTTGGGCACGTGTGCCATAGGTTCGCCACTCCCGATCTAGAATTTCCCCAATATCCCTATTTCACCTATACTAATAGTTTCCAATTCAACCAGGTCCCTCGTTCTCAATATATGGCCCAGTCACCTGTCAAAGGGCAGTAACCTCACATTCTTTGTATTCCCAGGATATGCTGGGGGTGGCAATGAAGACAGCCAGCTTTGCATTTATAAGCATCTGTGCTCAGGTGCTCATCAGACTGCACACTCCTGGAGGGCTCCCTGCAGCATCTCATACATCATCTTGTTTGGAGTTTGGCACTCATTAAGTACTCAACTACTGGCTGCATGAATGACATTTCAGTTAGTTACTAGTAGGTTAAATTACTCCAAGCTAAAGGATAGAGGGAAAAGAAAGGTTAATCAACAAAAGTTCAGTGCAACCCAGATGCAGTTTTATCCCATGATCTCTGAAATCACTGCCTTTTACTAGCACTATTTATTGGCAACTTACAACGTTGCTGGCCTGTGCTTAAGCACTTCACATGTACCATCACATTTAGTCCTAACAACCACTCAATGAGGCAGGTACTATCATTATCCCCATTTTATAAATGGGGAGAGTAATACTGCACAAAGAAGTTAAGTAATATATCCTAGGTGACAATGCTAGCAGTGGCAAAGCAGTAATTTGAATGCAGGAGGTCTTATTCCAGAGCCAGTGCTCTTAAATTCCAGGCGGGGCCAACCATTGCAGAACACAAAGCTTCAAGACACGTCTCCATCTGTGAAAGGCACCTCTGCCTCCATGTTTTAGCTCCTTAGTCCAAGAACCAATTAACAGAATAAAATGACATCATGATACTCCGGAAAGAGTATAGATACTCATTGTCTCAATTAGCATGGGATGCGGAGAGAAGGGAAACAACAAAATATTTAATGTGCTTGAAACCTATGAAAGGCTCAGTCACTTGAAAACCACATTTATAATCGGAAATGAATCTCAAGAAATGTAAACTGCAGGCAAGGTTTTCACTTCTATAAACTTTTTACTTCATATTAATAATTGCTACTAGTAAAAGAAGATATACTCTGAATGATACGCCCCCACAATGGAGGCTAGTCAGTGCCTCAGCAGAATCTCCCAAACCTATCAATCCACATGGAAAATCCCCAGAGGCAGCCAAGAGTCATGATTTGGATTTGCCTCATTCACATGACAAGACCCAAAATTCCAAGAGACCTATACTTCCTTAAACCATCTAACATAATTAATAGCTAATAATGGCATTAGAAAAGAAAAAAATCCCAGTAACCTTTGCAACTTTCTGTAAATCTCAAAATATTTCAAAATACTTTTTAAAGTTTATTCTAAAACTTATTTTTTTAAAAACCAACAATAAAAACCAAACAGATAAGCAAGCAAGGAATACAACCAGACTGTTTACAGAAATAGAAATACTAGATCTTGGATATAGTAAGAAATGCTCAGTGTTACTGATAATAAGAAATGTAAATTAAACCACATCAAGATACTACTTTTTCTCCTTTCAGATTGGCAAAAATTCAGAAGTTTAACACACCTTGTTGACAAGACTATGGGGAAATTCCTACTCTGAAAGATTTGGAATATAAACTGATACAACCTCTACAGAGTGATTTGGCAATAACTATCAAAATTACAACAAATGCTCATTCAATTTAACTAACAATTTCACTTCTGGGAAGTTATCCTACAGATATACATATACCCATAGATGAAATGCCATATGATCAAAATTATTCACTGTAGCATCACTTGTAATAATAAAAGACTAGAAATAATCCAAGCAACAGAACTAGTTAAATTATGGTACAATGATACTGTGGAATATTATGCAGCTATAAAAGGGAATTAGGAAACTCTATACTGAAATGGAATATCTCCAAAACATACTGATAATTACAAAAGAGGGAGATAGAATCATATTTATAGTATCTATTGTATAACATACATTCAAATGTATTTCTATTTAATTTGAGAAATTACTAAGGATACATAAGAAACTAATAAGTGTTATGAGAGGCTAGGGAATAGTGCATATGGGTTCAGGAAGGTAATGAGACAATTCTCCATACACACTTTTATATAGTTTTGATTTTTGCATCATATGAATGCATTATCTACTCAGAAATAATAAACAACAATAAGATAAACTAGCAAAAACATCCATCAAGCCCATAAATGACAAGGTCAATCTTTGGTTTTACCTCTATGTGGATTTTATTATATTATTCAGGGATTATCAGGCCATTCTCCAAATTTTATTTCGATTGCTGCCTGCAACATACTTTATCTCGTATGATCTTAGTAAATATACAAGAACTTAATATTAAACAAAAAAGTATAATCAAAACAAAAATATAAATGTGAAAATGTAAACATTAAAAACATATCGTCAAAGTCACCCATGATGTTGGGGAATCTACTTACCTCCTATGTTAGATTATATGTGCATTGTTTTGTTTTGTTTTGTTTTGTTTTGTTTATATACACCCATCCCAAATCCTAACCTCTCTCTCCCCAAACACAGTAAAGAATTAAGTATTTTTAATAATTAACTCAGAACTTATTTAAAAGCAAATTTTTGCCCAAAAGCATGAATTAAAAACTCAAATTAAAATTTATAACCTCAAACTAATCCTAGCTATTATTAGTGTGAAAATTTGACATGTTGGCAGATGCCAAGCAGAATTGACTCAGCAACACAGTTTCTCAAATGGGATCTCACATATGGTCCTTGTGTGGACTCTGAGGTTGTGTGCACTATGGGGCCATTACAGTTCACAGGGCACGGATGGTCTCTTACAGGAATAGCCAAAATAACAAGGCCAGCCTGTGACTTCAGTGAACCTACCAAGAAAGGGCTCCCAAGCTCACAGACTGTAACATTAGATGGTACACACGCTGCCACTCAGAAGGTAAGAGCTTTCAAAAAACCCTTTGGGAGACAAGTCATCAAAGCCCAACTCACCTAAGTACTATCTAGGGAAAATTATTTGCTTTTCTACTAGATCAATAAGTAGCAAATAAGGTCAGAGACTAGAAATGAACAATCAATAAAATGGGGAAAGCATTCTAACTTGTCATTTATTTTAACCACATCCTTTGTTCCTGTCAGGAAAAAAGTTTTCATGGGCGGAAGGGTAGGAACTACTAACTATGCCAATTGATTTCTTACACTTAACACACACACACAAACACTTCATTTCACTGTGCTTAAAATTATAGGACCACTATTAATGAACCAAGATGCTCCTTAATAACACTAGTAGAATATGACAGATCACTCAGGGAGAAAAACTTGCCCTAAACAGTTCCATACATAACTGAAGTTACCAGGTTTTTACCAGTTTACCTAAAGTCACTGCTCAAAGTTAGAGAAACAGGACTTCTGAAAGTAACTTTCTGCTCCCTCTCCCCTTTCTCCTCAGGTCTGTCTTAATAAGCAGGGCCATGATCCAGAAAGCTCCACTTGAAACTGCTGCACAATCACAAAATGTCTGATCCAGCTACAGAAAGTTCCCCCTGATAACTCATGAATTTTTGAAGCTGTCTCATAAATCAGTTCAACCAAGATCTCTTAACTTGGTCTTGTTACAAAAATCCTGCTCTCACAGTGGACAGGTGTCTGAAATTATAATTTAAAAACTTAAAAAGAAAAAGTGGGAGAAGGAGGGACCCTTGCACAAAAGCTAGGGTAGAGGGTTATCGGTGTCAATTCTGGAGGTTCTGAATAGTTTGAAATGCCCAGGAAGTCAGAGTAGAGAGGTAACTGATCTGAGAATTAACAAAACGCTTTGTTTCAGAACATTCATGTTTCTCTCAACACGTATAGGTATAAAGCTGAGGTCATCTGAGACCAGCTTAGACCATTCCTCATAGCATATTCAGAAAACCAACCCCTGACCTCTCCTCCCCCAGCACTTCTCATATTGAGTCATGGCTGCTGAGTTTCTGATGTTAATTCCCTCTAAACTGCATTTCCCAAGGGCAGAGACCATTTCATTTATCCCCAGTGCACTTAGTTCTGTGCAGGATACCATGGATGCAGTAATATAAGTTTTTGTTTTGTTTTGTTTTTTAATGTTTGCTTAAGAGGTAATGCTTCTGAGGGAAGAAAAGGAAACCTTAGCAAAAAGGAGCATGAGATCCATATCCTAAAGCAAAGACTCGGAGTGAGGTTACTGGACCAGGAGCATCAGCATCACCTGAGGACTTGCTAGAAAAGTCATTTCTCTGGCCCCACCCAGACACACTGAAACACAAACTGTCAGTGAGGTCTAGCAATGTTCATTTTAATAAGCCCTCCAGGTGATTCTAAGGCAAAGTAAAGTTTGAAAACCACTGTCAAACAGTTCCTGCTCATACATACATGCTATAGTTTTATAACCTACCCCTCAGAAGCCAGGCAACTTAGTAAGATAGCTGATCAATTTTTAGATGTTTGGAAATAGAAGTTTACACCTAACTGCCAGCCTGCTTTTCTGGTAGTGTTAATTGACCGCATATGCCATACTGCTCCAGTGGTTTTTATTAATCTATCCCTCTCCACTCACGGCACAGACATACATATTTTACCAACGAGAATACAAAAGTCAAGCCAACAGCTAAAGACACTAGAAAAAAATCCTTTTTACAAATTGACTGGAACACATTAGGAAATTAATGTAATACAATGTGACAAGAAGGTCAGGCTGCTTGGGCACAGTGGAGGTCACTCTGCATTCATCGCCAATTGCCACAACTAAAAGACATTCAGGAAAGACCTCATTCCCTCTGCACGTGGTTGTAATGGCCTTGAGAATTCCAGGCTATCTGCTAGTGTTTCTAAAAAGTATATCTAGATATGAGGATAATCACTGTTTAAAAAGGGAGGAGAAACTTTTTTTTCTCACATGGAGACACCAAAGTTATGTCAGCAGTGAACCTAATTATCCTGCTGCCATTCTGAAAATCTATACCCTGTCTCTGAAAAAATTCTGTCCCCTAACCAGGGTCTGGTCTGTTCTGGAGGGAAAGCAGCCCAACTCAGACACCCTTGGTACACATTAGAAAATGACGGGTAACTAAGGACCTGCCGCCACCCCCCGCCCCCTACTGCTGCCTCCCCCTGCCCCAGGAAAGGAGCTCTGTTTCTCAGCCTGCCCCTATGGAAGTGACCCAACCACAAAGGGAAGACAGGCAGCACTCCTGCGCTTCTGCAACTGCTAGAGGCGCGTGCAGCTCTCAGCTGCGGCTTCCAGAGGCATCAATCTCTCTGTCATAGGGCAAAACTAAACTTGCCCTTGGGGTTGGAGAACGTGTACGAGGAAAGGCAAACTTTCATCCCTTGATCTGACAGAGGCATGTGCTTCACCAGCCACGGCACGGTTCAGATTTGTTAAGGAGCAGCAACTTCTGAAAAGAATTACTGGTTTGGTAAAAATACATTTCCATCTATGGTCCACAAGGCAAAATGCCTGAAAGGGTCTCTCCTATTTGCAGATTAAAAATAAGCAAATCTGGACAGCCAAGAAAGACTCTTCTTTGTGGTCCGTCTCATAATACAGAAACTGCTCAAAGGAAACCAAACTTAAAAATACATTTTGTTTTGTTTTTTAAGTCTGTGTACTGTCTAAATCCCATACCCAACTTCAAGAAATTCAAAATAAAGAGCAATTTTGTTCAAATTTACTCCAGCAATGGGAGATAAATTATTTTTAAAACACTTTAAATGAATCATGTTCAAAGAGATTTTGAAGGAATGACAAAATATAATACAAGTAACATCATGACCATTAATCTCTACTATCAAAATCTAGTTTTACAACAAAGCTTTTTAATTTCATGTTAATTTATGCCCAATTAAATATATTGGTTAATGCATTTGTTCTTAAGATGAGTCTTAAAAAACACAGTGTTTGGTTAATTCTGACTCAAATGTCATCAAATTCATCCAAATCAGGGCCTAACACTAATCAAATATGAGACTAGAATTTTTCAAGATGTCAATATGTATTTTGGTTTGTATCTTATTAAACTGAAAAACAACATAACAGCAGTACCACATCTGAACTATCAACATGAAAATATATATATATTTTTTGTTAATGTACTAGAAATTATTAAATGAATGATACCAGGCTGTCCAGAAAGTATCCAGCCATTCTTGTTATACTGACAATGGCTGGGTTTTTTGGGGACAGCCTTCATATATGTGTGACAAAACATAGTCCACCACTTTCTCTCTCATGTAATGCTCATTTCTGGAAGCACCTGAAATGTACCAGGAAGACATTCCTGCTTTACAAAATCAGTACCCCACATTTTCTCTTCTCTTCAAAGATTTGCAAAGCACTGAAAAGTGATTTTTATCACTCACTACCATACCTATACTGAAACTATAAATAGTAAGGACACCTTAGTAATAAATTTAAATCTACTTTTAAATTTGAGGGTCAGCATTCCAACTATAATTACTTCTTTTAGGTAACTCCTGTCCACTGAGCACAAAGATCAACTGCACCACTAATGAAAACCTAAAGATTTTGATTAGCACTTATTCTTTGTTCTTCTAATGCAGTTTTCTCTAGACATGGTTGGTCATCAAAATCACCTGGAGAGCTTTCAAAAATTAAAGACTCCCCATCCACATCTTATTTAAGCAAAAACTCCAGGAGTGAGACTCAGAAATCTGTATTTGTTTTTAATGAACAGGCAAATTTCAGAACCACTATCTGACAGAAGGAAGCAAACATTAGTTTCACAAAAGTGCCCAGCAACAATCACATGCAAGTCAAAGGAAGCCATAACCAAACCTGGACTTGTTTTAAGAGGGGAGATCTAAATGGTAGGAGGTAGCATCTGAAAGGCAAATGAAGACCTAGCGTTGCCCATGAAATTCAGCATCTCTCTACCATGCAGTGTAAAGAGCAGAGCGGTGGTTCTCAAGCTTTTAGGAGGGTATCAGCACCACCTGGGCTTTATTAGAGTTTCTGGTTCCCAGGTTATGCTGCTGGCCTGGCAATGGCAAAAGCTTTGAGAACCACAGGGCTAGAACACTGGTGTGGTAATCAGAGCTGCTGCAGCTTTAGCTTTGTCACTAACTGGCTACACAACTTTGAGCAAGTCCTAAATTCTCTAAGTTTTGACTTTTTCTTCTTCTGAGAGATTACACAGGTGCATCTCTTCTAACTCCAACACTCTACTATTCTATGAAATACTAATTTCAACTGGATTAGGGCATGAAATTGCTGGAATCTTGGGGGTAAAAGGAAAGGTTTCAATCCCTGTGGCAAACAATAAATTATATTAACAGCCAAATATAACACACATATCCAGAGGCAAAAAATTAAGTATTTTTTGTTGTTCTTGTTGTCGTCAAGAGCCAAGAGAAGTGTTGCTAACCCATATGGCCAAGGGAATAAAATTACCCTCTTTTTATTTCTAGAATCCATCTTGCTTGTACAAAAATAAATATAATAAAATAACCGTCATGGCATGAACTCAATTTCCATTTAGTACCAATATCTCAATTATTTGCCACCACCTTCCTGTGGCTTTACCAATGGGCTGCTAAAATTTATCAAATGTTAAAAATGCACAAGGCAGTGACAAATGTATTCACATTCTCTATTTCATCAAGTCTTCACAACTATATAAAATAAATACCCCCACTTTACAGATGAAGAAAGTGAGGTCCATGGAACTTAAGTTACTCACTCATGACAGCACAGATAATCAGCAACAGAGTCAAGGTTTGTACCAAGGTTTATACAACTCCAAACCTCTCTCTTTTCATGATGCAGTATTTTCCCCATCATTTCTATCTGCCATGACCCTTGAAAATGTCACAAGAAAAAGAGATCCTGTTCTTAAGTTAAAGTGAGGAGGTTTCTAATGTTTTTAAATTAATTTTGAAGGAGATCATTTCCTTCAAAAAGGTCTTTTAAGCTCTTGAATGGCGGAAGCTCCAGGGCTTTATGACTATTATACTTAAATTTTCACCCAAGCCTGGAGAATAAGACAAATATTACAACCTTGATCACATTCTTAGCTCACTTTGCACAGTATAAAACATCCTTAACAAAAGAGTTCTTAAAGGATATGGGTCAGAAAAGAACAAAGACCATCTCTCCACCTTCATCTATAACGCAAACCAGATTGGTATCTACCAAGACCCTTTTTTAATTGTGAAGTTCACAGCAATACCAGCTGATCCCAGAAAATTTTTCTCTATCTCCCCTTTTAGAAAAATTGAGCACAAATCCACATCAACTGAAGAGATAACAGATAAGAACCAAGTTGAAAGATATAAGGAATTTTTTTTAATGCTTGCAGGCTACATGTAAGGACTCCCCAACCTCATATTCATTCATTTCTCCAATTAAATCACCACACAAATATGTTCCCAGATCAACACCGGAAAACATTTCATATACCTATTTCACAGCCTATTATTTCACAGCCTTATCAGAAGTGTAGCCTTTAAAATGACAGGTCTTAAAATGGCAGGTGTTTCTCTAAAAACTCCTCACTTCAAAGAGCAGCCAAGCAAAGTGTCTTGCCAAGGTGTGGCTCCTTCCCCCATGTCCCTCTGTCAGCCATGCAGGAAACTACATTTGTTGTCTCTACAGACCTGGAACGGTAACAGGGGCTGCAGGAGTCTGCCTTTCTCCTGGGCAGTTCTGTAGCAGTCGGGTGTTCTGGTGGGCCAGGGCCCTCTCTGAGGCACATCCACAGCTGGGCCCAGCAGCACGGGCCCTGAAGTTGTCAGCTGGATGGCACGCAGGCCATGGAGCAGAGCTTAATGGAGCCAAGGTGAAGCATCAGAACCACACGGGGGTGGGGGACCGTTTAGATCCAAGGCTAAAGATGTCATGCCTATTCTCAGTCTGGTAAACGCTGGCTGAAATGAAAAAATAATCCATCCTCCTCCAGAAAAATTACCTCTTGCCTTGGATCCTTACTGACAGAAAATCATACATAGAAATTATTACTTATCCTAGAGCACCAACTACATGCACGGCACTCAGTGAAAGCAACAGTGGTCTCTATTTTAGTCCACTTACTAAGGGATCAACTTTCAACTTTCAACTAATATTTGTTATGTACTTACTTTATAGTATGTCCTGTTCTAGGAGCTGTGAATACTGCATTGAACAGAAAAAAAAGACTCCCTCCTCACAAAGTTTCCAATCCAGTGGAGACAAGCAATACTAATTTATGCGGTAAAACAATATTTTCCTGGAAATAAAGCAGAGCAGCGTTAGAGAAGGACTGAAGAGAGGCAGTAGCTATTGTAGACAGGGTCCAAGAAAGGCTGTCAGAAGAAGGAATGTTCTAGTAAGGGCTGAAAAACACACCTCATGTTTACTACCAGTAATCTTTGACAACTGCACAGACAGCTCCATTTCACAAATGAGAAAACTAAAGTTCAAAGTAGTTAAAATACCTGCCCACATTTATGTATCCATAATGCCCAAGTCTTAGCGCCACAGTCCATGGCATCCTTCCCCCTGCACAAAGGTAGCAAAACACCAACCTGTCTCCAATGCAAAACTGTGGTGCCCCAGGGGGTGCTCACAAGGACTCATTCAGGTACAAAGAGAAAATCAGATTATTTATGTATACTTCTTCATCTCAATCCTTTAAACTCCTATTTTTATGTCAGCTTCATGTGTAAGTATGTATACAATTTAGAAGTGAATATAAAAATCTTAATTGATACACACATGATCATAAAAATTTCAAGATCACTAGAGAGTACATGCCAAATTAAGCATGCCCCTGCTTCCCAAAAGCAGAATATTGTTATGCACAGCCTATATTCTGTGAACATGATTTTACATTTCAAAATGCAAAATGAAATAAAATAGAGCATACATGTGAACATACAATGCAGCTCACTGTAGAGTTGAGACGTTTTATTCCAGTGCCTCGTTAGACCGACATGCAGGCCTGCGGGCCGGGCCCCGCGCTGATGGTTAGTCTGCTCCCCTGACAAGGAAACCTGTTTATTACACACTAAAGGCAATCCACCAATTCATTTCAAATTGGTCACCAGACAGCAGCTGTCAACTGATAATAACTTTTGGTCACTCCCTACCCAGGCTGTTTAATACACATGTAAACATAAGTTACATATATTGTTCAAATGCATATTTACTCAAAACACCATTACTGGTCCATCAGACTGTTACAGGCTATCAGCTAAATAATATGCATTTTTTAAAAGGCCTGGCAGCTTAATACATATTTTTACTGCTCACATAACTCAAAAACAGCCTCAGAGTAAAACGTTTAATTTGACACATAAATAGTCCATTATATGGCCTAATCATCTTTTGTGTTTTCAAAAAAGGAAGAAAGTGCCAGGGTATTTCAATTTGATAGGAGGAGCACAGCAAGGGAAAGGCGGGGGGGGGGGGGGGGGGGGGG
>PVKE010005019.1:0-13840 GCA_004027555.1 Craseonycteris thonglongyai | reverse complement strand
ATCATTTACCTATATTATTATATAAATCGATCTGGTAAACTACTGTTTCTTAAAGTAAGGTCCTAGAACTGAACTACTGGTAACCACAGGAGAGTTCTTGCTGAGATTTATAACAGATCTATAAATCTGTAAGTAAATCTTTAGTTATCAAAGGCAAATGTAATTCCACAGATGCTCATCTGCTTTAATATAACCAAGAGCTACTTATTAGTTTCCTATAGTTTCCTAATGAGTTGGGGAGTTGAGGTGGTGGGGGGGGTGTCCTAAAATCTGTATAGATAAGCTAAAATCAGAAGTTAGAAGAGTGAACTTGAAAAAGTCTACCAAGAACTCGGCTGCTCTCCAATGCTGGAAGTGTCTCCTGGGCCCTCTCACACACAGACTCTGGGACTCTCAGAATTCTCACAATACTCTGGAAGGAGGATGTGTTGTCACTATACTATCAGTGTTGTCCTGAGTCAGTCACAGTTTACAATACTACCATTCCTGCTTTTTAATTATAAATTAGTTCAATTTTATTGGAAAATTAATTTGTTGAAGATTAACTGGTTAATCTCACAATGTGTAACTGCATATATGTAGCATTTATATTTTGTCTTATAATTTTCAATAATGAGAACTTAGAGCTATGTATATGCTGTGGTAATAATACAGACCCCTACAAGTAAAGCAGATATAGGTACAAGCCCACTTCCAAAAAAGTTACTTGTACAATAAACCTTCATCTATGACTTTATGCTTTTTAAATAACTTGCCATATACATACTATCATAGAAAGTACAACAAAATTCCTTTTTTTAAGCTTATGAGATACTGCTTTATAAAATAAAATCACACATATAAGGCTCATACTAATATTTTCTTAACTTGATGTTAGATGATAAAAGTAAATGAAGACTTAAATCTAAAAAATTTAATTCACTCCTCCATATCAGTAACTCTTAACCTTTTCTGAGTCAGAGCCACTTCTGAGAATGTGACAAAAGCTATGATATTCTACACAGATAGATACACACATGCATTAAATTTGCATCCCACGGCATACTTTTTAATCCCTACAGCTTTTACAAATAAAATGACTTATACCAAGACAATTTTGTAGTCTTAATTTTGCATGATTAATATTTTCAAAATATTTTCAAGTTTCCCAAATATATAAAGGTTAAAAATTCTGCAAATATCTCCTCATTCTTAAAACCTACTCTCAAGGTCCTTGAACCCAATGTTAAGAACCCCTGGTTATAGATTTCATACTATTTCCCTCATCATTTCAAAACCAACTCAGTAAACTATACCTCTTATTTCTTGATCTTGTCAGGACTCGTTTCTATTTTTGGATACCATGGGCTTATTACTTTCTACTACTGAATGCTTCTCCAAGCCCTAGGGTAAATGTTCCCCCCTCACAGGAGAACGACCTATTCTGAAGGTCTTCCCGTCTAGCACCTGTGGTCCTTTTACTGTAAAGCTGTATATCTTTAAGAGTAGAATATTGTCTTCTATGCTCACATCCCTTCAC
This sequence comes from Craseonycteris thonglongyai, assembly GCA_004027555.1. Lineage (NCBI taxonomy): Eukaryota > Metazoa > Chordata > Mammalia > Chiroptera > Craseonycteridae > Craseonycteris > Craseonycteris thonglongyai. The sequence continues at coordinate 12,321 of PVKE010005019.1, read as the reverse complement.
ACTTGGGAATCTTATTGTCTCCTGAGGAAATCCATTTTTCACAATACTATTGTTATATTGATCTGAAATCTACCCCCAGCAGTCTGTGTTCTCACACCATAGTCCCATAGGTGAAATCTAATATACCTCCCTCCTCTGGACTATTTGAAAACAGAGGACACAGCCTCCCTTGTGTCTACTGCCCACCCAGCTTTCATGTTTTCAGGTATGCTTACCGTCCTAATTATTTTCTCTGAAAATTCTCATTTTATCTGGGTCTGAACTCAACTCTCCAAGACAATTTCAACAATGGAGTAAAAAGGTCTGCACCCTTTCTCTAAATATTTTATTTCTACCATTGTAGCCACAGACTAAAGCAGCATTTTTTATGAATGTCATTAGTTTGTGAACTCAACATCCAGCTAAAATTTTGTTCAAAATTCTCTGATCTCAGAAAAAATGGTACTATCCTTAAGTTCTGTTTCCCTACTAAATCCCATTCTAATCCTCAGAAATTTCTGTAGTGCACATTTGCCCAGATTAGTTTGTCTAGAAGCAAAATATGGCCAGCCAAGCAGGAAATAAGGAAAGTAAGACTTTTTCCGAATTCCCTAAGGTAAAAAGATGTGGTAAAAGAGGGAACAGAGAATTGTGACCCAATTTCAATTTTATCTATATTTCAAAAAAAGCAGGTTCCTTTCTAATCAGGGTAGTCAGAGAAACTTCTAGAACCAAGCCTTGGAGAAAAGGTAGGCTTCTGACAGGCAGAGAAAAAGACAAGGTCATTTCATGCCCCAGAATGACCTGAGCAGAGGTGCAAAGATGAGAAAGAGTCTGGCGTGCTAGAGAGATAAGGAGTCAACTGCTCTAGAGTAAGCAAAGGGTTCATATGGGGTTGCCTAAAGGAGTAAGACTAGCAAAAAGGCTGGGGTCACAGTATAGAGGCCTTTAAAAGCTATCGAGTCCAGCTTTCATTCTAGAAGCAGTGAGGAGTCACTTAAGTTTCAAAGCAGGAAAGTAACATGATGAAAGCTATATTTTAGAGACAGTACGGGCCTCTATGCACACCAGGCATTTAATCAATGATGTTGACCGGACATATAGATTCAAACTGCCAGGAAAGAAGCATCTTGTGACCTAAAACTTACTGAAAAAACCATTTCCCTAGTGAAATGCACCTCAGCAACAACTCACTCTGTCTTTCTAATTTAATTAAGTACAAAAGAAAAAAAGAAACAAAGAATGAAACTTCAACAAGTTAACATTGCCTAGACTATCCAAGATTCTATCATTTCCCTCCTAAATTAAAATGTCTATTTTGCAGTGAGCTAAGAATGATAGAGGCATTAAATATTTACTCTTCCCATTTGCTATTATTTTCCACTAGTTACTTGACTATAACAGTCATTAACATGCTGAAAAGGAACTCCATGTAAATTCATCACTGATGGGGAAGCTGGGATAGCTCAGCAGGTTAAGCGCTCGCTTTGCAGCCCTGGAGCCTGATGATCAAATCCCAGGCCCAGCCCAAGTGGACCCATATGCTGAACTGGGGTGTGTCCCCAGTTCAGTTCTTGCTGTGGCCTACATGAGAGGCTCCTGGCCAAGTTCCTGCCCTGCACAGCCCCACACCCACCTGTGCAGTGAAAACTATATGGAAAACTAATGCTGTCAACTATGGAGACAGCTCTGGGCCCTCCTCCTTTTCTCTGTCTCTCTCGCTGTCAAAAAACAATAAAAATAAAAAATAAATAAATCTTTAAATTCATCACTGGTCTGGGAATAATAGTGCTCTGATGTACTGGTGACACGCTACCCCCAGAGGCACCATGTCCCCACATGCAGGGCCAAAATGTCTGATTCACTCACAATTTACAAAGGATTATTTTTCTAACTAACAATTCACCAAAAAATATAAATGGCAATAGAGTGTAAGACAGTGCTAGCAAAAAACAGAGGGGAGCATCGATTCATCAATCCCTTGATCTCAGCTATGCGGGAAGCAAGCCTTGGCCCTACTGAGGGCCACAGCACAGTCATCAGAGACAGTTCCTTTGGATTGATGGGGCTGCCCCTGCAGAGCAGGGCTGCACTTTGTCCTGAGGTACAACTGCCCCCCACGCACTCTAGAAAGAGTAGCTTACCTCATCTACAGGTCATTAGAACAGCCTCCTCACTGCTCTCTCCCTTCTCCAGATGCTCCCCCAAGGCCACACAATCACCTCCCCATGTCTACTTCTCTCAAAAAACACACAGATAAAACACTTCCTGCAAAGAAAGTCTTCATTGTGCCATAAGAACCTATGGGGCTATTTTCAGTTTCAATATGTGTGACTCATAATTTGAAAGGTCCTTGACTAAGCCCTGGTTCAGACCCTTCATTTAATAGGTCGGCAAACTGAGATCCAGGGAGGTCCCAACATGTCCACCATCCTGTTAAGCGTGACTTGAGGACTCTTCACAGAGAGGTTTTGTGTGTGTGTGTATGTGTGTGTGTGTGTGTGTGTGTGTGTGTTGTTTATTTGTTTGTTTTTTGGCTAGGTCAGAGATGTCCAACCTTTTAGTTTCCGTGGGCCACAATGGGAGAAGAATTATCTTGGGCCACATATAAAATACACTAACACTGATAATAGCTGGTAAGTTTAAAAAAAAAAAAATTGCAAAACAATCTTAGAATGTTTTAAGAAAGTTTACAAATTTGTGTTGGGCCACATTTAAAGCCATCTTGGGCCACATGCAGCCCACGGGCCGCAGGTTGGACAGCTTGGGGTAGATTATCCCCTCTCTGCCTCTGCATTGATGAACGGAAATGCAATGGCTGAGTTAAGTGCAACACTGCTGCTATCTGAGAGAAGGCAGACATATGTGAGATCTATGCACCTTTAAAAAGATGAGCTAAGTTATAAATATGTAAATCAGATTTCTGAGATGGTTGTACTAAATTAGTACTAAAGAAGCTAGTATTGATACTAAGTTGTATTTCTTAAAAGGATGTCCGTACCCAATGTTGTCCCACCAGGTTAAGCAGCTAGGCCCTATTCGCAAAGAACCCAGCTCAGGTCAATCTGTAAGGCTGACTCCTAATAAAAGGGCAAAGAGAATAGGAAGTTTCCTTACCAGACCCTCCTTTAAAACACAACTCATGAGGCCTTAAAATCATTAAGTTTGGGACAGGGTGGCAGGCAAGGAAGCAGCAGATACCAATCCGGAGACTGAAGTTTTAATCTCAGACATATAAAACATAGATCTCTATTCAGTGTCTCCAAATGTACAGTAAGTATATCCTTCAGGAAGTAGAAAGTTATCCAAATGTAAAGTTCTAATGAAAGATGACCTCATTCATTTACCGCCATTATAACTAGGATGTTATATGGTAATTAGAGTTTAAGTTTATTGAGTGCTTACCATATGCTAGGCACCATGCAAAGCACCTTACACACATTAACTCATTTAAACCTCACAAAAACTAGACATAGGTACCATTACCTTCATTTCAAAGATGAAGAAACTGAGTCATATGCTTCATTAAATGGTCCGAGGTCACATATCTAGTATATGGAAGAGCAAGGACTTGAACCCAGGCCTTCTGACTCAGCAATAGCACTCTTAATCACAAAGGTGTCCCTATTCATCACTTAGTATCTGGGGTAGTAAAAGAGTAAGAAAAATATGAGATATTTAACAAACAAAAAAAATAGAAAAAAACAAAACAAAAACAGAACCCAAACTGGTGCTAAGGGAAATCTGATCTGTCAAATAATTACACACAGCTATACACAGTATCTTTCCTAGATGCTTGGAACGAACAACAGGATTCTATAATGTGTAAGATAAAGGAGTGATACAATCCCCTTCTCTTACAGATGACAATGGTGGGGAACAAAGTGTTGAGATGATCTGCCTAAATTCATACACATTAACTGCAGCCTAAGTCTCCCAATACCCAGGCCAACATTTTGTGCAGAAGTACAGTGCCAATCTATATGCCTTAGTTCAGTAGTATGACTTTAACAAGGATGCCTAACCAGTACTGATCAGGCTGATTCCAAGCATCTGCTCAAGCTTGAAACAGGACATCCTAACCTTCACAGCTGCCCCGTTCTCCATGGAACCACTGTGTCAGTTTGGGATAGGACTGTTTAAAACACAGACCTGGGGAACATTTATGCACTGCTGAATAGACTGACTTGGTGCAACCAAAGAACGGAAGTTTCTCAAAATATTAAAAATAGATATGCTATTTGATCCAGCAATTCCACTTTCTGGGTATACGAGCGCTGTCTGGAAAGTGTCCAGCCAGGTAAGATGAAAAACAGAGGCGTTTCATGGATGGACTGTTTCCAGACAGCCCTCGTATATCCAAAAGAACTGAAAGTATCAACTCAAGTTGATATGTGCACATCCATGTTCATAACAGCACCATTCACAATAGATATATGGTAGAAGCAACCCAAACATCTACAAAAGAATGAATGGATAAATGTGGCATATACATACAATGGAAAGGTACTTAGCTTTAAAAAGGAAGGAAATTCTGTCACATGCTACAAGCTTTGAAAGAGATCCAACATAACTCTTAAAACATTATGAGATTTTTTTTTCAACTCTTTTTGTTTACTTAGCTCATCAGCTATTATTCATGTATTTTCTGTGTGGCTCAAGATAATTCTCCTTCCAATGTGGACACACTACAACATGGATGAAACTTGAGGACATTATACTATGTGAAATAAGTCAGTCACAAAAAGACAAAGAATATATGATTTCACTGAGATGAAATATCTAAAGTGGTCAAATTCACAGAAACAGAAAGCAGAATAGGGGTTATTGGGGGTTAGGGGAAGGGGAAAAGTGGGAGCTATTTCATGGGTAGAGTTTCAGATTGGCAAGATGAAAAAGTTCTGGAGATTTGTTTCACAACAATGTGACTGCACTTAACACTACTGAACTACACACTTAAAATGATTAAGATAAAAACGTAATGTGTTTTTTACAACAATATAAAAAGTTTTTAATAAAAAAACCATATGACAAAATATAGGACTGGCATTACTCATTTTAAGTAATATTTAAATTCATATCAGACTTTATTTGAACTCAAATCGAATTAGTGTACTTGTCAAATAGACTCTCTATGCTAGACAAAATATTATGAATGCTCAAAAGCCAACTCTGAGGATCCCCTACCTATACAATTCACTTAGGACTTCAAAAAGGAGTCATTTAATGACTTGACTCAATGAATGTCTTCTGAAGAACAACTACTAAGGGATTTCTATTTAATGTGTAAGGTGGTGTACCTAAACATACTTCACTCCAAGAACAGCACACATGTGCCATTATACTTTTCCAATATAACAGAAAAAATAGCAATGATATCCAAAACCACAACTGGTGAAAAAAAATGTACTATCTATGTAAAAATAAATACACAAAATTAAAAGAAAAAATGAAACCAGTTTAATCAAGAAAAGCTGACTGATTTCATTCAAGGGTCCTTTTGTGTCACAACAATAAAAACATTTTCACATATCTGTAAAGTCACCCAACTAAGGCAACATTTAACTGTTCATCCAGTTAAAATAAATAAAAACAAAAAATATACCTCATAGGAGAGGATATATATAACTAACATTTGCTTCTCCTCCCCAGAATAAACAATTACTGACAACAGACACACAATTACATGTTTTACAAGTCCATCAGGAGAACTGCACACACACACATACTGTGCTTTATTTTCCTAATTTTTCCTAAGTTTGGACAATCCCCTAAAGTATTTTTTCATTCTTTAAAACTACCAATCTGGAAAGTAAATTTTAATGCAAGCTGTTATTTTTTTACATTTGAAATGTTTGTAGAACAGTCTACCAGGTAGCACACATCACTCATTTTCCATGAAACCAATATACATTTCAAAAGTGTAATAGCTAAGATTACTGAACACTAAGTGCTTTACATGTGTTAACTATATTTCATTCTCAGAACTATGTATAAGGTAAGATGTGGAATTCCCATTCGATTAGTAACTGAGGCATAGAGGTGCTGTAGTCAGGGCACAGTTCAGACTGGATGTGAACCCTACTGGGCATGTTCCACAACTATGCAGTGTTATCTCCCATGTAACATCAATGAAGGAAACAGACATATGTGTTGATTCTGCCATATCTCTAGGAAACAGGCCTATGGAGAGACCAAAAAGAAACCATGAATGTCAAACAGTCTGGCCTTGGGTCAGTCACAATCTCTCAAGCTTTGTTTTTCTTGTTGTGAATAGGTGTAATAACTTCCAATGTACAGTAACCAAAACCAGCAAAATTTAACACATATATACTTCACTAAGGTGAAGCATGGTCAAACACTCTCCTCTGATTATCTCCCTTCCTCCACTTCTCATTTAGAGACATATTTTCCTTTGCCAAATAAACTTTCCCATCCGCACAAAAGTAATTGACTACAGCAAAATGTGCAGCTTTATTGGCAAAAGCTAAACAAAAGGAGTCAGCATCTCTCTTCTAAGCTGTGTCCCTGTCTGAAATATAATACAGTGGGCAGGTTGTTTCTTTGAAATAGATGGATCTATGGTTTGAGGGCAGCACAGAGTGTAAATCTGTCTCTCTGAATGGCTCACGCCATGTCTTTTACGTTTTGTCTGCTATTGTGTGCTATCTGGCAATATATCTGTCACAGCTCCACTTCCGCCCTTCCACAGGAACAAAAGTTAAGAGAGATTGGAAATACAACCCCAGGCACAGTCTGATAAAGACAGCAATTGAGTCTCTGAAAACTCCAGGCCAACTCCAGGCAAAGCACCAGTTCAACTTGTACAGACAAGAGCAATTTGGTTAGGTAATAACCCTATTTTGTCATCTTTTTTGTTCAACTTGCAATGGAAATCCCATCAGAAAACAACCAATTCCCATAAAACTATTTGAAAAAGGGCAACTTGATGCTGAGACCCAAAAAATATATACATTGTGCTTTTGTACATAGTGGTCCTATAGACCAGGGGTCCCCAACCCCTGGGCCATTGTCTGTTAGGAGTGGGTTCACACAGATGAGCAGTGGCAGGTGAGTTAGTGAAGCTTCATCTGTCTTTACAGCTGCTCCCCATCGCTCACATTACCACCTGAGCTCCACCTGCTGTCAGATCAGCAGTGGCATTAGATTCTCATAGGGGTGTGAACCCTATTATGAACTGTGCATGCACATTCCCCCCACATTTGTGGAAAAATTGTCTTCCACAAAACTGATCACTGGTGCCAAAAAGGTTGGGGACTGCTACTATGGTCGTAGCAGTGTGGACAGCCTAGGGATAATTCGAGGTTGCCCTTGAAATGTTCTATGTAGCCTCAGGGGAGACTAAAAATGCTAGCAGTACTGCTCTCAGTGTGTCTTCTCTGGCCCCCAAGACCTACTGGCCTGGCTTCATCCAAGAAAAACCTGCAGACGATCCAAGCTTTTCCTGTGCCTGCCCTAAAGTATATTGGCCTTTCAGATTAGCTCTTCCAGATTTCAGTGGTCAGCCTGGGAGCTTGGAAAAGTAGTACAAAAAGCATTGTCCTTTGGCTCCAAGTACCCTGAAAGTAATTTATCAATATCATTGCCAGCCTCACTCCATGAGCTTGCTTTAGAACAACAACTGCTCAGGATCTCAGAGAGGGCTCTTCCAGAGAACTGGCAAAGATCTCCAGGTTTTAAATTACTGATCCTAAAACTCAGCACAAGAGTCTCAGCCCATTTGAAAACTACACTTATAAAAACCACCATTCAGGCTCAAAGCTACATGACTTACAAATGATCCTGCTTGTGTCTAAGTTTGTTCTTAGTACTTAGAACCAGGGCAAAACATAGTACTTAGTACAACTACAAAATTAACAATAGGTGATCTCATACACTTAACCTAGAGGAGTAAACAATGTGAACTATGTCTCCAAAAAATAATTCCCCAGGAAGGCTACAAGGAATCTAAAAAGCATCAAAATAAAAATTGGTTTTCAAAACAAAACTAGATTAGATCGGCATCTGAGCTTTACCATTTCCCTAACCACACACTATAAGTCTTTTTCTCCTTACATTCATAAGAGTCTCCTGGCGAGGACAAGGTATCATCCTTTTTCTTGACTCTTCAAATAGACTTCCTCTTTCTCTCTCTTTATAAAGCAGTATTTTCTTACTATCTGGCAAAATCTGGGTAAAACACTTTGGTTTTACAGTAATACAACCAATTTTCAAACAATCATAATGTAATAAAATATACTCAGCATGAACTTTAATAATACAATTTGGCTTTTCCTAGAAGATTCAAAAGACTTCGGAAAACTTGGGCCTTGGATTCATTACTGTAAATAACAGTTATCACTATTAGTCAAGGTAGAGTGATGGCAGCTCAGAGACTGACTAATTCTCAACATTAGACAAAGCAACTCCTTTCTCTGGGCTTCAGGCTCTCCTTTAATTATAAAGCTAGAGTGGTATTCATAACCCCTCTAAACTCTTCCAGCTCTGACAGCCTATATATCTTCAGAAGCCCTTATATGCAAAAAGCTGCATTTAATAAGATGTCCAAATAGACCAGATTTTCTGTCTCACTAGGGGAATTTCCTATCAGCTGACAATTCTCAAGGAATCTCCATAAACAGGCACCCAAATTGTCCACTGTTGAGTTTAGTATTAAAATCGATAGTGAGCAACTTGTATGCTCTTGAAAAGCATCAACACATGAAACCAATAGACTACTTTTCATATCTAAGTAAAAATTTGCTGTCATATACAAAGAACAGTAGCAAAAAAAAAAAGTTTCAGGAGTAAGAACTGAGGTTTAAAAATAAAAAGTTGGGAAAGCCAGGACAGCTCAGCGGGTTAAGCACTCGCGTTGAAGCCCCGAGGACCGAGGATCGAATCCTGACTCCGGCCCAGGCAGACCCACATGCTGAACTGGGGTGTGCTTCCCGAATGCAGTGAGGCCCCAGTTCAGTTCAAAAAAATAAAAATAAAAAGTTCAGTGAAAAACTCATTAAGAAGATAAATGATATTCTAACAGAATACTGAAGAAATCATTATTTATTTTCAGTTTCCCCCCACCCCCCAATATGGGTTGATAGCACAGGGACACAGAAGGATCTTATCAACCTAATATCTTACCATCTAATATCTAGATTGTAAGGCTTACATAAGTCAAGAGACCTTGACATAGCTGACTTCAACCAAATTCTGAAGTATGAAACCACCATATCTTTATCTTTACCAAGATCACAGCCTGGAAAATTACAAGCGGAGACCCAGGGTTCAGTGTAGAGTGTGGTCATTTCTAGAAACATGTACATTTTCAAAGGAAAAGATCAGAAGATAGTCTTGGCCTCAGCAACTCTACAAAAGCATACAGCATTAGAGGAAAGTGGTGTCAAGGGAGGGGAGGGAGTTTGTCCAGGGACGCTAACATTCCAGGGTGAGAGTTTAGATTTCTATAAAAGCCACCCTCGATAATGCCAGGACCATACTTAATGATGTACAACTAGTTTCTTTGATTTCCCTAAGCTTCACTGATATGCTATAGAGTATATTACACATTGACATGCCTGAAAATAATTTCTTCAGATTATTATGACATCCTTCACAATAACTGGAGATATTTCTGAACACTGCAACCCTAGGCTTAGGAGTTGCTGACTCAACTTCTTAGGTATATGGGCTTTGGCCTTCCTTTCAGTCTTCTTATCCACCTCTAGCTTGCCAAATACCTTCTCTGGGCAAAGGAACTGTCTGCAAAAATACAGACTAAATACTATAAAAATGTACTCCTCAAACTCTTAGAGATTTACCAAGAGGATGCCAGTCCCTTGAGATGTGAATATGTGCACATACGAATAAACACATCATGTGGTCATGGGTGCAAGAGCCAAAACCTCAATAAAGACAATTAATTATCACAGTAATGGTAAATGATCACTGTACAGGATTCTGATGGAAGAAGAAAAACAGTCCTATAGAGACTGAAGTGCCTAGACCAGCATGTCCAATCTTTTGGCTTCCCTGGGCCACACTGGAAGAACTGTCTTGAGCCACACATAAAATACACTAAGAGTAATGAAAACTTAGAGAATAAGCACATAATTTTTATACTATTTTAAGAAAGTCCTACTGGGCCGCAGGTTAGAGAAGCGTGGTCTAGATGAATCTGTTAACAGTCTCAAGAAGTTTCTCTAGTCTTAGGGGCAGAGTATACATAGTCAGAAGATTTTGTTCACTTATTTTTTAAATTTCATTATTTTCTTTTTTCTTTAATTTTTTTAAAAGGCAGCAATAAAAACAAACATCAAAATTCAAGTTATATGTAATTCTAAAAAGTTCTAATATCAAAAAGTTGGCTTCTCATCCAACAAGTAGGCCACACACACACACACAAAAGTCAGACTCCCACACTGTGGCTACTTAAAAGGAATTAGTGCTCCCAGAGACTCCTTCTTAGATTTAGTAAGATTCCTGTCTTACTGCAAAAGTGAAAGTATTATCAAGACAAACTGTGGTCAGACGAGTTTCTCCTCTATTGAAGTCCTACACCAGTGTTAACTGTCAGTGACAGGGCTAAAGACTTGGAGACCAACAATAACAGATGCAACCAACTAAATGCAAGAGCTCAAACATATAGGATGATCCTGCACAATCATCAGTCTGTCCTTGCAGATGCCCTGTATCCTGACACCCATTCTTATCCCTCTCAACCTCACCACAAGCCATCTCACCTATGATCAAAGCATATGAGTTGTAACACAGAAACTTGGATAATCACCTTCACCTGGTTTCATTATGCCTTCCACTATTACTTGGTTTCTTCTTGGTCAATAAGTAAAAATGAAGTGAGTAAATTATCAGCCCTTATTCTTTATCCACCTGCCCATCACATGCCCCTGTGATGAACTCTCATGCAAGCTATACTTCCAATAACAACCAACATTATTTTGAGTATTTACAATGTGTCAAGCACAGGTCTAAATAATATAGACATTTTGCTGAATTAACATGGTGGGAATTCCAATTATCCCATCTCACAGAAAAGATCACTGAGCACAGAGAAGTTAAGGTCACATAGCACATGGTCAGGGTGACAAAACTGTACTTTTCTCAGCCATGTTCCACACACACTAGGTGACTTAGTCACTCTCTAAGTATACCTTTGATTCTCTATTTACAGAATAGGAGTAAGACTACATGATCCTATTTTGCACTGATGGCGAGTGTATACATTTCATAATTGTAATGTGTTGAAAATATTTTATATTTAGGAAAAATCTGAACTTACTTTGGTACTTAAAGCTTCTAGGAAGAAAAGTATGTCCTAACCAAAACCAAACCACTACATTCTTCTGATTTCAGGCTTCTAGGTTTCTGACATCAGATTCTCACTCTTAGCATAATAGTCCATATCTCTTTTTGCCTGAGGAGCACATGCTAAAATATAAACTGATTGATGTGACTTCTGGGGTAACTAACATCAAACCCCAGTACATATTAACTGGTACAGTTACCCGATAATTACAGTAAGACCTCTGTTCCTATAAGAAATGCAGGCTACGAACAGAAACACAAATATAGCATTATATTTTAGGATCAAAACCTTAATGATAATCTTTCCTCTTGTCACAAGCAACTTACGTGGACACAAACGTGGCCATGGACATTGGTGGAGCTGGCTTCTGGCTAAGTATAGAAAGCAATCTGCCAGAACAGCCATGACATTGTTCTTTAACAGGCTTTTAGCTCTCTATTAGCTCCCCCAAATACACATGGCAGAAAGCACATCAATTCTGTCTTTAGCTCTCCAAAAAGACTGCAACATAGGCACAACATCCCTCTAGGTTTATAAGGTCGGGTGAGGAGCAGGGCTTCCTTTAATATAATCACTGCCAGCCTGTCATTCCCTTTCTTTTCTTACTGGCGGTGCCAGCTACAGGCCTGCCAACTTCCTCGTTCAGTGCCACAATCTCTTGCCTTACCCAGACAGTCTCCTTCTGTGTACCACTAAAGCACAAAATGCAATCCCTGTTTCTAAAAATCACACAGTCCTTCTGAGGATTTTTCTTTTTCTTTTCTCTTCTCTTCTCTTCTCTTCTCTTCTCTTCTCTCTCTTCTCTTCTCTCTCTCTCTCTTTCTTTCTTTCATTCATTTATTTTTGATAGTATCAAAGCTAGTAACAATAAGGAAACAGAAAAGAAGGCTAAAGGCTCAAGCTGAATTCTCTAATTAAAGCATTTAACAATAATTTGATTCTAGGAACAAAGTCTAGAAACATGATGTATTTGAATTCAGTAACCATGAGCTACGAATTGAAGTAACAGTCACTGA
>PVKE010005018.1:0-61250 GCA_004027555.1 Craseonycteris thonglongyai | reverse complement strand
GGTGATTGCCTGAGAGAAGGGGAGGAGGAGGGAGGGAGAGAGGGAGGGGAGGTGGGAGAGGGCACCAGCATTATGGACACACTCAATAGTTTGGTGATTACCTGGAGAGGGGGGAGGAGGGGGGAGGGAGAGTTGTGGGGGAGGTGGGAGTGGGCACCGAATGTGTGTGTGTGTGGAGGGGGGTGCTGGTTCTGGGTGGTGGGCACATGGTGTGATGCGTGGGTGATGTGATGTGGACTTGTACATCTGGAAACTATCTTATTGTTACCAACCAATGTCACCCCATTAAATTTAACAATAATAAAAAAAAAGATGTCTGAGGAGCCTCAATTAGAGAAACAGGACTGTTCTGTAATAATAAACATAAGCTACAAATCATTTAGAGCAATAAAAGAGAATTTTTCTCATCCTCCAAATCTAATGACTGTAAGACTTTGGCAATATCAGTATTTAATAAAAACATCTATTTTTACATTGTGGGGGCGGGGCTGGGCAGGAGAAGATAGTATTAGCAAGAAACTGCAATACTGAAGAAGGTTTAGTAAAGCTCAATTTTAAAAAGGCACCTTTATTAGAGGAGGAATTATTTCATTTATTTATTTCCAGAGGATTTTAAGGATTCCAGGTGGAAAGAATAAGTGCTGAAGTGGGAATGTACCCAAATAGCAGCCAATTGAGGGATAAAATAATGGTCCAGCATATTGGCCCCTGGGTGCCAAAGGTGGGCCCTCTGGATCTTGTCTAAAGTACATTTCAGGAAAAACATGGGGCCTTCCTGCCTTGTTAGCCACTTCTTAAACATGTTACAAATGACTTTAAAATGCGGGATAACTTTGGGTCTCTTAAAACAATTGACACAGATCCCGTGCATTGAAAAGGAAAATTCAGGGGATGCTGGGGTACCTCAGTAGTTGAGTGCTTGCCTTGCAACCATGAGGTCCAGGGTTTGATTCCCAGCCCCAGCCTTGGCCTGTGCAACCCTTTATGCTGAACTGCGGTGCAACTGGTAACAGCCGCGAAGGTTCTCACCTCCCATGCAGGAGGCCTCCGGTTTCGTTCCCGCCCTGTGCGGCCCCACATCCACCTGTGTGGGATGAAGCCATGTCACAACTATTGATGTACAACCATGGAGACTGCTCTGGACCCTTCTCTCTCTCTCTCTCTCTCTCTCTCTCTCTCTCTCACACACACACACACACACACACAACACACACACACCTTCTCTCAAAAACAATAAAATAAATCTTAAAAACTAAAAAAAGGAAAATTCAGTAAGGTAAATAAATGCAATAGATGTTTCATTTTTAGCTTGAGCCCTATGATATGTAATTGATGGGAGGCGGGTGTAGTTAGAGAGGCTCGGGGAGCAAACATTTTGGGAGGAAAGGTCAGGTTGCTGGTTATAAATAAACTGTATTTGAATAGCTTCCATCTCTGTGCAGGAGTTTTGCTCTTGTTCCAGCTAGCTCTTCTCTTGTTTCAGGGACCTAGAAGAATTTTCTACAGTGAGTTTCTTCAGCCATAGTAGCAAGCTTCTCCTCCAGAAAATGACAGGAGAACTGTGGAGATGGGCCTAAATGTACATAAATGCTTTGAGCTTCTCCAGCGGAAAAGGCTTAGACAGGACAAAGCCAAAGATAAAAGGATCAAAGCGACTTTGAAAGAATAAAAGAAGGCACTGGGACATTAAAAGCACTTCAAGCATTTCCTAAGAAGGCAAACACACTGTGTTTGCTGGTTAAAATAAGCAGAATCTCATGAAATTTAATTTAAATAGATTAAGTGGGTTGAGCACTCGCTTTGCAGCCCTGGAGTCCGAGGATGGAGTCCTGGTCCCAGTTCTGGCCCATGCAGACCCATGTGCCGAACTGGGGTGTGCTTCCCATGGCGGGGGGCGGGGGGCAGTTCAGTTCCCACAGGGCAAGCTTTCCATGTGGGAGGCCCCCAGCCCGGTTCCCACCCTGCACGGCCCCTGCCCTCCTGTGTGGAATGAAACTATGTTGAAAACTGATGACCTACAACTATGGAGGCTGCTCTGGGCCCTCCCCCTTCTCTCTTTCTCTTTCTGTCTCTGTCTCTCTCTGTGTCAAAAACATTAAAATCTTAAAAAAAAAAATTAGAAATTATCATTTAAAAAATATCCTCCTAAATAGTTGTTGAACTAAAATATCCTTATAAATGTTGAATGCCTATTGGCATATAATGTTGTGAGCTTACTTGTTTACTGATAGAATCAGACACTTGCCATGTTCTCTACATTGGGATGAGACAACATGGGGATGAGACAGCATTGACAGAAACAGAAGCATAAGAAAGCCTGTTCAGGCAAAGCCCTGGGGGTGAAAAAAAAAAAAAAAGAAAAAACAAAACAAAAAGATGAGGCAATTAATTATGTAAATTAGTCACAACCATGTTTTTGTTAAGAAAGTGAGTTTTGGGAAGGACATTTTCTTGAGGACAGGAATTGGCAGAGGGAAGCACAGATCTTGCCCCATTTTATTTTATTTTATTTATTTATATTATTTATTTATTTATATATTTTGGCAGAGAGAGAGAGAGAGACAGAGAGACAGAGAGAAGGGGGAGGGCCCAGAGCAGTCTCCATAGTTGACATTTGTTTTCCATATAGTTTCATTCCACAGGCGGGCACAGGGCTGTGCAGGGCAGGAACTGGGCCGGGAGCCTCTCACATAGGCCCCGGCAAGAACTGAACCGGGGGCACACCCCAGTTCAGCATCTGGGTCCACATGGGCCGGAGCCAGGATTCAATCCTCAGGCTCTGGGGTTGCAAAACGAGCGCTTAACCCACTGGGCCATCCCAGCTTCCCCTTTCCCTGTTTTAGATGGGCAGGAAGGTTGAGCAAGGCAGCCTGGTTTCATGTAAACTAGGTTTGTTTTAAACTTTTTATTGAAGCATAATATACATATACAAGAGCACACAGATCATGAGTATAATTTTTCACGCTTTGAGCACACAGGACATTAGCAGTACCTCCAAATCTTCCCTTGTCTGTGGTCTGGATTTGATTGATCCTGGATACAAGATAGCATATTTTTCCAAATCATGTTTAAGATATTGCTAGGAAAACCAGCTGTGTATGTGTGTGTGTGGATGCATGTGCACAAGCACACGTGCACACTACCAAGGTAGTTATGGCTCCGGGGGCAATCATCCCCAAACCTCTCTGCTCTGCTCAGCTCTGACTCTGCCCCTTTCTCCTAGTAGTGTGTGTGGTGGGTAAGGGATGATTTTGTGACTTTGGTCTCATACAACTTCCAAAATCAACTCATTTCCCATTCTTTTCCTCTTTCTAAGCAGTCAGCCCTATGCCAGTGGATAACAGGAACCACAATGAAGAACTGGTAAGTTGAAATGGAAGTCTAGAATCTAGACTTATAGCTAGACTCTATATTCTCCCACTCTTAATTATACCAAACCAAACTAAAAACAAACATCAGTAACAAAAACAAACCCACAACATTATCTTACAAAGCCAGGTTACGTTCCTGAGGGAATGGGGCAAGGGATGCCCCTCCTGCCCTGGGTTCTTACCTCCTTCCAGGAGGTTTAGTATCGCTGAGTGTAAATGTGTCATCACACCATTTTTCTCCCAACCTGTTCAGATATGGGTGTTTCTTTCTCTTGGGGTGATCGTGGCCCAGTGCCTTCATGCGTTGCTCTGTGGAGTGGCCTGGCAGGTTTCCTAATGGTCCTGTACACATACATTCCTGCCCCAAGGATCCTGCAGGTCACATAGTCAAGCCCTCTGGACAGCAGCCCTGGGTTGAGTAGTTTGTCATCCCAGTGACACCAGCTTTTGCCAAACTACTTTCGGGTTTTCCCCCAGGTGACTCGCTGCATCATCGAGGTCCTGTCGAATGCCCTGTCGAAGTCCAATGCTCCATCCATCACCCCTGAGTGCCGACAAATCCTGAAGAAGAGTAAGTTTCCTGCGCTGCAGATCTTTGTCCCTTGAGTGGTCCTTGCTCTTGCTCCCTCTATTTCACCTTCCACTTTCCCTCCAAATAAACTAGGCCAGAGAACTGGAGGCGGCATAGATTAGACTAGTACCTGGTGAGATAGAAGATATAACTTCTAGTCCCTGCTCTTCCACTTAGTAGCTGTGTGACCATGGGGGAAACCCTCTGTCTCTCTGTGCTTATTCCCTCAAAGTAAAATGAGGGAATTGACCTCAACGATAGTCTTTGAGATGTCTATCAGTTCTTAAATTCCTTGGTTTCACAGTAAGATTTTTATAACAGGCTTACATTTGGGTAGAGAAAGGTGAGGGGAGTGCTTGTTTGTGATTGGATGGGGTGGAGTGATAAATTAATCGCTCTGGGCATGTTGGAAGAGGAAAGGATAGAAGGAGATTTAAAAAGTATTCTTCTCTTTGCCTTCTACTTTTCTGATAGAAGTTAGAAGATTGGAAACATCTCTTCTCCTTACATGACAGATTGGCTAAGCCACTTTAGTGCAGAACTTATTTGAATGGGAGGTTCTACTGAATGGTCCCAGGAGTTTTGGGCCTGAAAACTGGAAGGGGTGAGGTTAGAAGCAGAGCATCCAGTGAGTTGCAGTGTTAGCCTTCCGAATCTAGACTGAGATGTTCTCTCTACATAGATCAGCTTCTGTTGAAAACAAGATATGAGCGGGAATACGAGCAGTACTCATGGGGAGTTGACATTCGGAGATCAATCTTTACAAAACTATGCAGTCTTTTTGATGCACGAAGTCAAACTGATTCAAAGAAATCCAAAAAATGCTGATTTTAACACCTTTCTCTGCTTGAAAAATTTTTAATCAGGCTAGGAACAGTGGACTTCCTTTTCACTTCAAAATCTCTCATTGCAAGATAATACTCTCCTGAGTTGCTCAGGACCCCTCATGCACAAAATGGTAAAAACAAGCATTAGCAATTGGCCAAAAGAATAGCCTGGAAGGACTCAATCACCATTGGGGGCTTCAGGGTAACCTTAGTAAGTGAGGGGGGCCAGAGCCTGTAGGGCCCCATGGACACAGGAAGGAAGTTTCTCAACTACTTTCATCCACATACATACCTCTTACTGAATTTCTCCCCAACTTTCTTTTCCAGCCACTACAGGGAATGAGTGACAGCAGTCATTCTCCAGGCAGCCCCTAAAGGCTGCTCCTTTGGCCAAACCCATCTCACCATCTCCTTTGTCTTTTCTTTGTTCAGCAGATACATGCAAAAGTTTGGGCTCTATCATGCTAGGTCATCAAAGAACCACGACCCTTGTAGATGAGCTGTGGATTGTTAGGCTCTGCTACCAGCCAAGATCCGATTCTTAGCCCCTGGCTGTGGCCATAGGATTTGGGCCTCAGCTCAACACTGATTGTACCCTGGGGTCTTTTGTTGTCTGTTGAGATTGCTCCAGGGAAACTAGTAAAAACCAAATGGCCCATGTCTACCCATGTCTATCAAGGACCATGGAGATATTACATCCAGAGAGTCATGAAATGCTGACAGTAGGAGGATTTCAAATCTCCTCTGGGATTACAGACTCAAATGACAGCCAGGGCCAGCCAAACAAGATAACATAAAAGAGTAAGGCAAGACAGGAAGGGACTCCCAACCCAGAGGACATGGGCCCCCTTTTAAGGGGGAGCAGGTATTTCTCAGCTCCAACTCTATTTGGAAAAATACAGATGCTATAACCAGATCTTGGGATTTTTTCCAAAAGAAGTTAAAATTGGGATTTATTTTTTCTTAAAGATGTATTTTATTGTTTTTGACAGAGAGGGAGACAGAGAGAAGGGGGAGGGCCCAAAGCAGTCTCCATAGTTGGATGTCATCAGTTTTCAACATAGTTTAATTTCACACATGTGGGTGGTGCGTAGGGCAGAAACTGGGCCCGGGCCTCCAGCATTGTTGGCACACTCCCATGATCTGGGGGCCAAATCGGGGGCCTCCCACATGGGAAGCTTGCCCTGGCAAGAACCAAACTGAGAGCCACACCCCAGTTCAGCATATGGGTCTGCACTGGCTGGGGACAGAATTCGATCCTCTGACCTCAGGGCTGCACGGTGAGCACTTAACCCACTGAGCCATGCCGGCATCCCTGGGATTTTTTTTAAAAAGCGTATCTCTTGGTATTTAAGTATTTACTCAAACTCACATTTACTAAAAGTTATTCAGGCTAACCACAACTTACCTCTGGGCTACCACCTTGTGACTTCTGCCCTATTCTAGTTTTCTCTCCCCTGATGACATGTCTTAAGCTGATCCAAAAACTGGTGGAGCTTTCAGCCAAATGGATGGAGGAATTCCTTCATGCAGCCTCCTTCCCACACCTATCCCTTCTCCATCTCCACTTCCACTCTCTCTGACACGACTCTAGAGCCAGCATACACTTCCTGAGCAAACGGGCATTAGGAGTAGAATGGGGAGTAGGAGAGAAACTTTGGTTTGCAGCTTAAGGAGACCTGAGGGAATGCATAGTCCAATTTCTTAACAGGTACAAGAATCTCTTTCACCAGGTAGATCTAGTCATCCTTACAACATGCTAGCAACAGAAGGTGCATTTTCCGCTTTTGCTTGAAAGTAAGAGTGAGCTTCACACCTGGTTTGACAGAAGACTGTGCTGCTAATCACCGCCCTCCTCTGATCTCACCTGCAGGGGCTCAAAGCTAAATTAGGAGGAAGTGCTAAGCTCAGGCACAAGCTGCTACAGGCAGCACACATTTAACTGGGAAAAAATAAAAATACTTCTGTTCCTGACCAGCAGGCAGTACTTTGGAAAGGGGCCATATAGCCTCTGCCCAGGGAAGCTGAGAGCCTGTTTGATCCATGGCACTATTTCAGCTGACTCTCAGAATGATGTCAGTATCTAGCCGGAGCCTCCCTGCTTACCTGTGCCTACCTAGCCAGCCCCAGGAGCCTCAATACTGCAGGCACCCCCACCAGCTCTCAAAAGGCAAAGGCACTGGGGAGGGGCCAGCCCTCAGGGGTCTGGGTGTGAAAGGTCAGGGACACTTTAATTGTCTCATAAAACATGAGAAAAACATTATCATGCCAGGCTGGGCTTTAAGCAGAGAGGTACAGACTTCCACTGTTTCTTGTACATTTTTTGCAAAACAGAGCAATGTTTTTCTATTTTGCAAATGTCAGTTCAAAATGACTCATCAGAGCTGTTTAAGAGAAATATAATGTAAATCACAAATATAATTTCAAGTTTTCTAGTAGCCACATTAAAGAGATAAAAAGATAAAATTGATCTTAATAATATAGCCACTTTTATCTAATGTATTTTATTCAGTATATAATTTGTATACATCTAATATATTTATGATATATTATCCAATACATTTAAAGTATTATCATTGCAACATACAATCAATGCGAACTATTGAGATATATTCTTTTTTTCTATATGACGTCTTTGACATCTGGTGGGCATCTCACACTCGTAGCACACCTCAGTTTGGACCAGCCACATTTCAAGTGCTCAGTAGCCACAAAGGGCTGGTGCCTCCCACGGTGAACAGCACAGGTATAGACCCAGAGCTATGAGAGGCCTTGGCTTCAGGTTATTCTATCTGACCTCAGTGACAGCAGTTGAAATCCAAACCTCCCAGCTAACAACTCAATCAGGGTTCACTGCAGATCTCCTTTCACCGGATGTCCTTGAGTTAAGAAGGATTTAGAAAAAGCTGTCGACATTTGGAAAAGATGGGAGAGGACAGCATTCAATTAAAATATCAGTCATACCATCCAGTGTTGACTCAGGAAATACAAAGGTAACTCAGGATACTGATCTTCTTCCTCAACATCTGAGAGCATGTTGGGCAGATGGGACCTGAGTGAAGGAAGAAATGGTCTTTCCACTGCGGTTTAGTTTTCTCAGGGAAGAAATATACACTTTTCTTATCACCAAATACTAAGTTATATTGTCACTTACTGCTAGGTTGAGTCCACACAGTTGATTGGGTAATAAAAGTCTGACAAACTAATAATTAAACATTTTTCAATCCTCCTTTGAGTCTTGATAGTTCCCATTTTGGCTAATTTTATTTAGCTGTATTCTAATCAGAGTTACTGACACAATGCTAACTTTGAAATCTCTGCTTAGAGCAAATATGGAAAGAATGGTCCTGAATTACCTCTCTGAGTTTCAGGGGCTTAGTCTGCAAAAAGATGAGGTTGAACTAGACAAATTCTAAGGTTCACTCTGGTTCTAAATTCTAATATTTCATAAATCTATACTTGGATTCCAATTTACTTATTGACAGTACCAATGAGAGGTGCTGGCTGGGTGTTATGAAAAAATAAAAATATAGAGAGTTTATTATTAGGTTGAAACACAACCAAGGAGCTTCCATACTATTTGCTTTAAAAGGAGTCTGGGTATATCTTATATTAACTTAAAAAATTATCCAAGTGGTTTTCAGGGCCCTTAGGATTTATAGTGATCATTGAGGCTGGTGCTGAACCACAAGCAGTTCTAACATTATACCTACTCTTTTAAAATGTTTATTAAAGGTGGAAAGGAGGTTAAAGATGAAGAGAAAAATGAAAACACCAGGTTTGAAGTAAGATTGTTAAGAGACTCAGCTGGTACCTCAGAAGCCCACAGACCCTCCAGTGGGGAGGATGCAGGAGTCCCAGGGGAGGAAGACACCCAAGGCCCCCCATTGGCCAACATGCAGGGGGCTGGGCACAGCCGGGAAGGAGCAGGCGAGCCTCAAGGGGGCCTCTATTCCTCTGCCAGTCAAGCCTCCAAAGAATCGAAGACACACCATTCTGAGAAGAGCGAGGGCGAGGCCGGGGAAGAAGAGGAAGGAGAGAGATATCAGAAAAAGGAACGTGGGGAAGGTGGCAGTGAAGGAAAACACGTGGATGAACCAGGAGAGACCCTGAATGCCCTTCTCAACCAAATAAACCAGGAGATGGCTAACAACAACGAGGAGATTGTGGCCAGATACAATACACACCCTGCCAGGCTGCCTGAGGAGAAGACACACAGCCGAGAGAGGAGTAGCCAGGAGAGTGGTGAAGAGATGAGGAACCAGAGGAAACCCTTCAAAGAGTCTAACAGCCAACCTGGCGGCCAGGAAGAAGCTCAGGAAAGTGAGGAAGAAGCCAGCCCAGAGGTGGACAAACGACTCTCGAGGCCAAAATACCACCATGGGCAGAGCAGGCCCTCTCAAGAAGGGAACCCACCCTCTGAAGAAAGAGGTCACCCCCGTGAGGAATCTGAGGACTCATATGGGGACATGGCTAGCTTAGGGGACAAGAGGGAGCTCCACCCACCCCACCATAAGGCTTCAGAGGAAGAATCTGCATATGGGGATGAAGTCAGGAATTACCCAGGGGTCCAGGCCCTCAAGAACCTGGGGTGGGGACAATATGGGGGCAGAGGAAGTAAGGAGTACAGGGCTCCAAGGCCTTCCAGTGATGAGAGCCAGGAGGAGGAGGGCAAGAGGAATCGCCCCAACGTAGAGCTTGACAACATGGCACATGGGTACAGTGAAGAAAGTGAGGAAGAGAAGGGGACACCTGAGTGGGGACACCGCCAGAGAGCCAGGGGCAGGGAGCCTACTGCCTATTCCATTCCGGACAAAGAAGAGAAACGATTCTTGGGTGAACGACCCTATCGTGTTCAAGAAAACCAGATGGACAAGGCAAGGAGGTACCCACAAGGCGAGTGGGAAGAGCAGGACAGAAATGACCTTAACTATGGCGAGGAACGAGCCCAAGGGAAGTGGCAGCAGCAGGAGGACCAGCAAGACACTCAGTTTCCAGGCCAACAATATGCTCCCTATTCTGCCACAGAAAAGAGGAAGAGATTAGGGGAGCTGCTCAGCCCATACTATGATCCTTCCCAGTGGCAGAGTGGCCCTGTGCAGAGAAAAGACAACACAGATGACCATTTTCTTGGGGGTGAAGACGAAAACGGCCTGACCTTGAATGAGAAGAATTTCTTCCCGGAATATAACTATGACTGGTGGGAGAAAAAGCCCTTGGAGGAGGATGTGAATTGGGGATATGAGAAGAGAAACTTTGCTCCCAAACTGGATCTGAAAAGGCAGTATGACAGAGTGGCTGAGCTGGACCAGCTTCTTCACTACAGAAAGAAGTCAGCCGAATTTCCGGACTTCTACGACTCGGAGGGGCAGATGAGCCCACACCACGCAGTGGAAGACGGAAAGGACAGGGCTGGCCCTGCAGTTAGGACAGAGGAAGAGGTACAGTGTCGGGAGGTTGTTTAAAATGAACTTAAGATGGTTAATTAATATGTGCCAGACTATGTGATAGGGATGGGGAGGAACTGGTGGGAATTCATCACCATGATAATGTATCCCTAGGAACAGAGTGGAGACAACTTCTGGGTTTGATTTCCACCTGACATTGAGCCCTTGTCCAAATCCCTGCCCACATCCTCCTATTGCAGTGATCGTCAGCATTGGCTGCACGTTGTAATCACCTAGGGAGCTAGTAAATTACTGATGGCTGGGACCCTCCCCACTTACCCCTCCACCCGACCCCTGCCCCGAGATTCTGTCCAGTTGGTACTGGGTGATGTCTGGGCATCAGGATTTTTTAAAGCTCCTAGGTGGTTTCAAGTTCAGTCAAGGTTAACAACCATGGTTCTGGTGTCTTCCCTTATTTTCACTTTGCATCACGGTTTCCCAGAGTAGGAAAGAACAGATGCTAGAGAAATTAAGCCGCTTTGTTCTATCTTTGTCAGCTCAGATTATGGCCTATAACAATGAGACATTTACATCTGAGAAAGGTAACATTATTAGAGCTATGCCCGCCTAAACAGTGTTCTTCCCTAATATTGATTATGTAAGTCAGAGCTTCTCAAACTTGACTGTGCATCAGCATCATGAGGGATTCCTGGCCCTCCAAGTCTGATTCAGTAGAGCCCATGGGAACCTGAGAGTCTGCATTTCTGACAAGTTCCCCCGGTGATGCTGCTGGCCCTGCTCACTGGGGGACTGCACTTTGAGGACCACTGATATAGGGTCTCATACAGCCTCTGACACATCAATAACTCCCTTTTCTGTTCATATTGTCTCAAACTAAATTTATAACAAAATAAATTGATCTGGGACCTCATGCTTCCATTTTTTTGTGTTTTCTAGGAAAAGGAACTTGAAAACCTGGCTGCAATGGATTTGGAACTGCAGAAAATGGCTGAGAAGTTCAGTGGTAACCGAAGGGGCTGATGGTCATTGGAGCCAAGGGCCATTTTAAGAAGCAGCCTTCACCTTAACTATTTTCCACCACTTCACTGAAAGACATCATTTATTTACCCAAAGGCAGAAAGTAGAATTTGCTCTTCATTAAGCGCTTGACACATTAGAAATATCTTTAATTTTTGCCAGACTACTATTGAAAATAGGATAGCATGACCTGTAGCATATTTTTTCTCACAAAATCAACATATTACCATGTTTGTGACAGTGAATGCTACCCATCCTTAAAAAAAATGTTTGTTTCCCTTTAAATAATAAAAGACTCACCTGAGGCCAAAAGCTTCATGTTCTTAGCTTCCTTTGGTCTAATAGAGAGGAGAGTGATTTTCAAGTCCGTTCTTTAAATTCTAAAAGATAGCACTAGGATTATTGGTCTTTGGAAGCAGAATGGGGGGTCGGGGGAGGCAACCTTTGAAGGATATAAAGAGAACAGAAAAAGACATCTGTTTCCCCAGGCTAGAGAAAGACTAAATAGACTTAAAGAACCTGTTCAGAAAATGAGCTTAAGCCATTACTTTTAAGATTTATTTTTATTATTTTATTGTTTTTGACACACACACACAGATATACAGAGACAGAGAGAAGGTGGAGGGCCCAGAACTCCCCAGTTTCAGCATATGGGTCCACACAACCGGGGCTGGGATTTGATCCTCAGTCCCTGGGGCTGCAAAGTGAGCGCTTGACTCACTGAGCCATCTGGCTCCCCCAGCCATTACTTTTAAAATCTTATTATCTGGAGAGTTCTGGGAGTACCTGGCCCAGGGTCAGTTTTCAGGGCTGAGGAGAAAGCCTGGGAAGAACTCTGAATTGGGAAGCACAACATCTTGTCTGATTTCTACTCTAAGGGGTCAAGGCTCTGACTTTGTGGCCTAGTAGCTGTGTGACTTTGGAGAAGCTACTTTCCCTCGCTGGACCCCAGGTTCATCAGTGAAATAAGGCTGTCGGTCTCACTGGGTTGTTATGAGGATGTATGGATTTATGCATACCGTATTTTCCGGCGTATAAGATGACCGAGCGTATAAGACGACCCCCTAATTTTACAGTTAAAACATAGGTTTAGGCCTATATTCGCTGTATAAGACTACAGCCTCGGAAGTGGGAGGTAGTCTTACACAGCGAATATAGGCCTAAACTGTAAAATTAGGGGGTCGTCTTATACGCTGGAAAATATGGTAAGACTCAGAGTACATGCCTCACTTATGGCAACGGTGCAGGAAATGCTGACTACTGCCATTATTATGCCCACAGCTTCTTACAATAAGACAGTTGGACAATTCCCCTCTCTCCTTTGTCCTGTCTTTTCATTCCTCATCAATGGTGGCTTCTACTTGGTTGATTTGTACTGTTTTGACAGTTTAGGTCAAGCTTGTTCAACCCATGGCTCTCAGGCTGCATGCTGCCAAGGACAGCTTTGAATGTGGCCCAATATAACTTCATAAACTTTCTTAAAACATTATGAGACTTAAAATTTTTTTTTTTTTTTTTTAGCTCATCAGTTATTGTTAGTGTTAAGTATTTTATATGTGGCCCAAAACAATTCTTCTTCCAGTGTGACCCAGGGAAGCCAAAACATTGGACGCCTCTGGTTTAGGTACAGAGCTGTTGTTCTCTGGGAGGTGGCAAAAATACCGTAAGTCTGGGAACCAGGCAGGTCTGGTTCTCCTCTTGACAAAATCAAGAATTGCTTGTGCTAATTTAACCAGATTCTTTTCAGATTAACTTTCAGTGACATACTTTTCCAGGAGAGTTTCAGCTTTACCATATGGGGAACAAGCCAATCAGTGCTGTGAATTGTTCTAAATCTGGGCACACCCTTCTAAAAAGGCTGCTTATTATCTCCCTTCCTGGGGTGCTTCCTTTTTCTGTCATAAGATCATGCTGGGATGTTTGCAAAGGCAAGTGAGAAGTGCAGGAGTGTAGTGGCTGAGGCAGCCCTCAGAGTGGATGAAGAGTTGGTTATAAGTATTGTACTACTTTCCTGGGGCTGTCATAACAAAACACCACAAACTGGGTGGCTTAAAACAACAGAAATTTACTCTCTCACAGTTCTGGAAGCTAGAAGTCCAAAATGAAGGGGTTGGCAGGGCTGTGCTCCCTCTAAAGCCTGCAGAGCAAGATCCTTCCCAGCCTCTTCCAGCTCCTGGGGCCCAAGCTTTCCTTGTCTTGTGGCAGCACAACTCCGATCTCTGCTCCCTACGAGTCTCTATTCACATGATATTCTTTTTTATAAGGACACCAATTATATTGGATGAAGGGCCCGCCCTATTCCAGAATGACCTCATCTTAACTAATTAATCTGTCAGTCCTATTCACAAATAAGATCATATTTTTGATGTACTAGGAACTTCAACATGTCTTTTTCTGGGAGTAAAATTCAACCCATTACAAGGCAGATCAGCTCCCATACCCCTCAGGTGGAAAAACTCTGGGCCATATATTCTGTCTCCCAGAACTCCCCAGGGGGGTGAGTCTATGTGGCATGCTTAATAATGCACCTTTTAAAGGCTGCCTACCTCCGTGTCCCACTTTCCACTGGTGACCCTACTGGTGTTTCCTGGGATCCCCTCCCAGATAAATTGCTTGTCCTCAACCTCTCTTGGGCTTTGCTTCTTGGTTATTCAAAGCCAAGCTTGTATCTGGCAAACAATACAACTACCGTTGTAATATATCACAGTTGTCACCCCTTGTGTTACCACATCTTGACACAAAATATTAGTACTATGAAATGCTCAATGCATTGCAATACATTGCCCCTTTGCCTCCATTGCAGTCCACTAAAAAAACAAAGTCATTTTCTAAATAAAGAGAATTCAAGGGGCCCAAGAGGCATAGGGGTTTACTCATTGGATGAGCAAAGGCAAGACGCTGCAATGTATCCAATGCCAGCCTGGCAAGTCACACACACACATGCACACGCACATGTGCACACGTGCAAACACACACGTGGCACTGCTCACGAGGAGA
Source organism: Craseonycteris thonglongyai (assembly GCA_004027555.1). NCBI lineage: Eukaryota > Metazoa > Chordata > Mammalia > Chiroptera > Craseonycteridae > Craseonycteris > Craseonycteris thonglongyai. Next base: position 47,059 of record PVKE010005018.1, on the reverse strand, counting down.
AGTTGCTGGCAGATGAAGCACAGCAGTCCCAGGTTTGGAGGCATGTCACACAGCTTCCTCCTGGCCAGGTGCCATGTGGATGCACTGCATGCCAGCACGCCCTTTCACTGAATTTTGCAAACACTTCATGGCAGGGGCATGTGCAGGCATGGGTGACCTCAAGGATGCGGGACACATTCCAGAGAATCCCACTTCACCTGTTGTGCTCAGCAGAGCACAGTTAGGATGTTGGAGAATGCCACCATTTCTTCAAGAAGTCGAGGCTTCCCCCGAGCCACTGTTTCATCCTCTTTTTATGAACATATATTGATGGTAAAAACATCAACTAGTCCTGAAAGGCTTATAATGAGTGCTATAGGTTGAAATGTATGGCCCCAAATGACATGTTGAAGTCCTGACCCCTGGCACCTGTGTGTAATGTGACCTTATTTGGAACTAGAGTCTCTGTAGATGCAAACAAGTTGCAGTAAAGTCATTAGGGTTGGCCCATATCCAATATGACCAGACTTCTTATAAGAAGAGGGAGATCTGGATACAGGCCTACACAGCTGAGAAGGCCAGTGAAGACAGAGACAGAGGGAGGACAGCCTTGTGAAGATAGTGGCAGAGAGTGGAGTTATACTGCCACCAGCCAAGAAATGCCAGGGGACTCCAGAAGCTGGAAGAGGCAAGGAAACATTGTCCCTTAGAACTGTCATGGGAGGGGAAGCTGGGATGGCTCAGCGGGTTAAGTGCATGCTTTGCAGCCCCCGGGGACCGAGGATCAAATCTCGGCCCCAGCCTGTGTGGACCCACATGCTGAACTGGGGTGTGCTTCCCATCCGGGAGGCCCCTAGTTCGGTTCTTGCCCTCAGGTTTGGCCCCAGGCTCGAGGGGGCCCCCCATGCGGGAGGCCACAGGCCCAGTTCCTGCTATGTGCGGTTCCCGCCCACCTGTGTGGAATGAAACCATGTCGAAGATCGATGATGTATAGCTATAGAGACTGCTCTGAGCCCTCCCCCTTCACTTTGTCTCTCTGTCTCTGTCAAAAACAATAAAATAAATCTTAAAAACAAAAAACAAAAAAACAGAACTGTCATAGGAGAATGGCTCAGCTGACACCGTGGTGTGGGACTTCTGGCTCTAGAGCTGTGAGGGCATCTATTTCTGTTGTTCGAAGCACTCAGTGTGTGGTGCCTTGTTGCAGCAGTCCTCGGTACCTAATGTAATACAGTGAGAAACAAATGGACCCTGCTCCCTCTCCTCCCCAAACATTCTGTAAATGCTGTCACCAGTTTTTTTCTTACTTGAGTATTTTGTCATGGTGTCTTAATATTTTTTCAAATGATGGGACCGTAGGGGAGTGAAAATACACAGCATGTCATTTAAAATGTAGTATAATTGGGAGATTTCGGGTGCTAAACTAATTAGCTGCAATAATTACTATTCTGTAGCTGAGGAACCAGACACTTGGATACATAAACCTTGCCAAGTTGAAGACCTAAAGGACGTGAATGTATGAGCCATGTGGACATCTATAGGGAGGACAGAGGCGAAGGGAAAAGCAGGTGCAAAGGCCCTGAGACAGAAATATGGTTGGTACATTTGAAGAACAAGGCCAGCATGGGGGACAATCATAGGGTATGAGGTCCAAGGGGTGGCAGGGGCCAGATCCCACTGGGATTTCTTGGTCCTGGTTAAGGACTTTTGCTTTTGCAATTGGAGCTTTTTCAGCAGAGGATTAATGTGATTTACTTTATGTGACAAAAACACTGGCTGATAGATGGAAAGAAGGCTGTAGGGAAAGTGAGGGCAGAAATGCAGAAGGCAGTAAGGAAGTAATCCTGGCAGATCATTGTGATTACTGGGACCAGGGTGGTAGCACTTGGTGGTGGGAATAGTAGTCAAACTCTGAATCTGTTTTTGAGAGATGTGACAGTTAGTGCTGATGGATTTGGTGCAGGAAAGCGAGGTGGCAAGGATGGTAGCAAGGTTTTAGGCCTGAGAAACTGAGAAGAACAGAGGTGGGAAAGACAGCAGAGGGACTGCCTTGGCAGGGGAGACTGGGGATCTCAGGTTGGGATATATTAAGTTTGAGATGTGAGGGACACCAAGTGGAAGTGCTGAATGAGGCACAGAGACTTGGAGCTCAAGGAAAGGTCTGTGCTGAAGACAACATAGGAGTCATCATCAATGACATAGATGGTACTTAAAGCCTTAAAACTGGGTGAGATCACCTCATGTTAGAGAAATGAGCCAAAGATGGCCTCTGGGCATTGGCCTCTAGGTTGGTTATTTTTTCATTGTAGGGTGAGGACTGTTAGTTCAAGTGTGTCCCAGGGCCACCCACAAATCTTACATACCCATTTATTTTAAACATCACCCAGCAGATGTTTAAACATTTAGAGCCCACCTGTTTCACATACCTCTGCCAAACCATACTGTGTCTGCTGGCTATTGATAGGATAGTCTTGTGGTTCTAAGACCCCAAGTCTTAAAAGTTACAAGACTTGCCCTTCAGAGTTCTCAGACCCAGTAACTCTCTGCCACACGGCTGAATGACATCACACAGAAACAAAAGGCACCTCTCTGATTCCCTCCCCACTGGGGGTTCCCTTGCTCCACTCCCCTTTGGAGTAGCAATCCTCATGGCACAGAAGCTGGACAGATTCCTGCTGTGAAGGACATCCCCCACCCCTTCCACACTTGTCAGTGTCACCTTTTACATAGTAAACATGTGTGTGCTACTGCCACCTCATGGTCACATCTATTTCTTTGCTCATTTCCTAAACCCCTCAGACACCCTATACTTAGGGAGTGAGTGTAGACAAGAGGGAAGAGGTGCAACTGCTGAGCCCTGGGGCATGCCAGTGTTTTGCTAAGCATTCACTTCAGAGATAATGAGGAACCAGCAACAGGGATGGAGGAATAAAGGCCAGCGATCAAAGGAAACCAGGAGAGTGATATCCTAGAAGCCAAGTGACAAAAACTGTCCCAAGGAGAGGGGTCAACCATTTCAGATGCTATCAGGTCTAGCGGACCAAGGAACTCTGGATTTCACATTACATCTTTCCGTGCTGCGGGCTTCAAGCCTGCTCCCCACCAAGAAAGCTCCTACATGGGACTCTCTTGTTCCAGTCACCCCCTCTTCAGTGCTTCACTTTAAATCCATGCTCGGCACTTTTTTCTTAAAGGTCCTGGTAGCACATATTTCAGGCTTTAAGGACCGTATGGTCTCTGTCACAACTATTCAACTCTGCCATAGATTGAAAGTACCTACAGACAAATACATAAACAAATTAGCATGGCTGTGTTCCAACAAAACATCACTTATGGGCACTGCAATTTGAATGTCATATAATTTTCATAGGGCTAGATAATATAATAACAATGAAAAGTTCAACGTCAGACTAGTATAAAAGTAAGAAAGGCTCAGCAAAATCAAAGACAGGTAACTAGAGTTCATCTAATCAGAGAAGAAAAAAAAGAATGAGCGTAGCTTAAAGAACTTATGAGACATCAGGTGGACCAATATACATATTACAGGGGTCCCAGAAGAGAAGCAGAAAGCGCATGCAAAGAAATAATTGGAAACTTCCCTGTCCTGGGGAATTAAACCAAGAAACCCAGAGTAACAAATAAGATGAACCTATACCAAAGTACATTATAATTAAATTGTTAAGATTTATGGATAAGGAGAGACTTTTAAAAGCAGCAAGAAAAAGGTAACTTGTTTAATACAAGAGAACCCCCATATGACTACTAGGGAATTTTTCAGCAGAAACTTTGCAGACCAGAAAGATGTGGAAATGATATATTCAAAATGCATAAAGAAAAAAAAAAACTGTCAAGAATACTTTATGTGGCAAGTAGCTCTTTAGAACTGAAGGAGAAATTATTTCCATACCAAAAACAAAAAAAAAAACCCCCAAAAACAATGAAGTTCATCACTAGACCAGCCTTACAAATGGAAGGCTGTTCTTCAAGCTGAAATGAAAGCTACTAATCAACTAATCAGTAATATGAAAACATGAAAGTATCTGATAAAAAGTAAATATAGTTAAAATTTAGAATATTGTAATGATGTGCTCCCCTTGACCAAGTATGACTGGTTGTATATGGGTGATGGCTGTTTGAAAGAACAGGTTCAGTGAGGTGCCAACCAAAGCATGTTTTCTGACATACACCATGTGTCACAATCAACTGAAAGCCAGTGAATGTGGCATCACTGACGGCATCATTAATGTCAATTAAACAGATCACAGTAGGAAATACTTTTATTCTTTAAAAGCAATTGTTTTAAGAAAAAGGAACCCAAACTGTACTTGGTAATCACACTGGCCATTATCAGGGCAGTACATGCTATTAGGAAAGAGCGATTTCTTTTTTTCTGAGGTGCTCCTCGCTAGATGAGCTGTATCTATTCTATATGATGTGAACAATACACATGATGAGCATGTTCAGTGAGCAAGACAAGACTTTCAAATGGATGAGAGCCTTGGCTTACTCTAAACACTTTTCTTGGCTGCAGTAAATGACCAAATAACTTGATTATATTTTTTCAGTGCTTGGAAAGGCTAACCACCAATCATGCCAGAGCTCAACAAACCAGCATTAATCATCACCAAAAAAAGGCACTTTAAAATACATTTGAGTGACACTAATGCAAGGAGAACTGATCTAAGCTCCAAACTATAGTCAGTTCACAAAGACAGTGCATTGTCTCCATGTGTGTATAAATGTTATACTAAATATGTGTATATATTTACCCATATACAGCAGGTCCTCAAATAATAGTTTTGTTCAATGTCATTTCATCATAATGTTGATGAGATGCCAGGACTTAACTCTTGTTTATATTACCTAGCCTATGGTAAAACTGGTTTTATTATACATCATTTTTGCTTAAAGTCACAGAACCTTACTGACATTGACAACTTACTGTACACATATATGTGGATATATATCTACCTATCTCTGTAAGTTTCTGGGGAGGGAAAAAAATAATTTCTTTCCTTTAATTGAATACTATGCAAAAATTGCAGTTGCTTTATGTGGAACAAAGATGGAGAACGGTAAATTAATGCAAAAAGTACCCTACTACATGTTTTTATTGACAAAAGTAGCAGTAAAACAAATACTCAAAACTTTCCTAGGTTGTCAACTATTAAAATGATAAAAATCAAGCATTTTTTAAAAGTTCATTCCACTGCAGGAACAGGGTAGATATTTTTGGTACTGTGAATCTCACACACTCACACTTCTGTATTGCTTAGGTTGAAGGGGGTGGAATGAACAGAGGAAATTCCTTCCTTTCAGTACCCACCAAGTTTTAGCTATGTTGTATTATTGTGCTTAGCTTAGCATATAAACAAAGTCCTGGATAAATATATTTTTAGGATGCTTACGTTCTCAAGGTATTTGTACAGAGTATTTTTATGAAATAAACAGAACTGGCCATATGTCAACCCGCTGCGTACACCAGGCTTGGGTATTCCGGCTCGAGGTTTTGATAGACCAAACCCATCTGTGTCAGAGGTGCACAGAAGGCCCATCTTTCCCAGGAACAGGTGTAGAGACACAATTTTATTCTTGGGATGTGAAGAAACAATTAGTAATGAACGTTTAATTACTAACTGTATAACGCCTGAGAACAAAAATCAAAACAATCTTTGAAAGGTTAAGAGTCAGACTCTGGGCATTTCCGTTTTTTAGCTGCTGGCTCTTCAGTCTTGTGTATTTCTAAAGTGCTTGAGTTGGATTTGAGGGTGGGGTCTGCTTTAAGGTTGTCCATGGTAACAGTGAAGCCTGAGAGAAGGTACCCCCCACCTCCGCTCATCAGCAGTTTGGGATGACTTCGATCTGGCAAAACCTAATCAAGACAGAATGGCAGACACTCATGTTTTTCTAAGCCGGTACAGTATTGGCTAACAGTATACACACCAGACACCAGAATTTCAATACACAGATTTTCTTGGAGATTTAAATGGACCAATTCCTAAGGAGCTCCTTCACATGACAGTGCAGAGTACACAAATTGGTTTAAGTGATTTTCTTTTGAAAAAGAAAACTGAAGCTGTTTTCCTTAAACCTGAAGCAAGTTGTTGGTGGCAAATGGGTTTGTGCCGAGCTCTGGGCCTGCATATAGCTTTCTTCCCCTTGGCTCCAGGATGCTTCATGGCCAACAGGGGAGCTTGGGGCCATGGTGATGTAGCTACTGGACATATATCCAGAGCCTTCCTTCCCTAATATCCTGTTGACTCTGACAAGACCTCTTTTTTCCTGTTACACCACAGCTAAATAGACAACCCATGAAAGGTAGGGTCTTCCAGGGCTTAGTGTCCTGGACTGAGATGTCTAAGCAGCAGGGCAGGGCCTGTGGCATCCACAGAGGTGCTCCCTTAGATCTTCAAGAGGGAACTGGTGGTGAGGAGTTCAAGCAGCAGGAAGCCTCTAGTACATGCGCCGAGATGCGCTGTGGCATTCACTCCCAGGGAGGCCACAGGCTGCTCCCAAGTCACTGACTGGGCATGGCTACCAGGGCTGCACCATCTCTGCCCAGCCCGGGGCTCCTGTAACGGGCAATCCTCTGTCTGGGGCTCCTCATCATCCGCTGAGACGCTCAGAGCAGCACATCTGGCCCTTCCCTCCTCTTTCATAGGTGGCAGGCCTGCTTCATGGTCTGATGGCTCTCCCTCTCCAATCCTGCCTGCTCCCTCCCCCCTCATCTTTTAGATGAATCGGCCTTGATAAATCTCTCATACTTCTAATTTCATCTTGACCTTCCAAAGGACCTGAACTGACAGAGCTCACTATTAAATCCTAAAAACTTGCTGCAAAGACATCGTAGCAGAGGACAGGGTAGCGTTTTTGGCCTGGGGATTTTGCTATTATCAGTGTCCTTCCACAGTGACCTTGAGGCCTTGGGTGAACACAAGCACAACTGTTTGCATTTTAAATGTCTCTGGACTGGAGTTACATTACAGAGCAATAGCTCCTGCCATGAGAAGATGGGGACAGGAAAGGTCAAGGCACTTTCTCTGAGGCATAGGTGTGAGGCCGTTTCATGTCCGTAGACACAAACAGAGACATCTGTATATAACAACTGGAACTACTGAGAGGATGCAGCGACCCAGGGGAGCAGCTCTTAGGACTGGCTGTAAGAACACATACCTGGTAATTCCTGAGCCAGGTTTCAGACACCCTGAGGTTGATGACCCCTCCTCTTTCCCGCAGTTTTGTGTAGCATTCCAACAGAGGCTGAAGGCACAGACAGAATTCTGTTAAGAATTACTTCTAGGGCCACAACACGAGGACCCACATTTGGACGCAAGACGTCCACCCACTGGTTTTGCTATTACCTCTTTATACTGACAGTAGACCACGAATGGCCTTGACGGGGCCACAAACTCCAGCAAAGACAGCAGCAGTGGAGTAGGGTGGAAACGACTAGCTGCAATTAAGCTGCAAGAAAAATGTTCAACATATTATTCCTCTATGCCCCCAAAAGGAAGCATAGGTTTTAAAATGCATTTAAAATGCTCATGTATTTATTTGCATGACTCACATAAGGAAGAGCTTTAAACACAACATCCCAGAAATTCCAAACAATAAAATCATGAGCTATCACTTTGTAGAAAACACGAATTGGATTATAAACTCTCATGGTGCCTGGCAACTGTAAGTAGCAATTAACACTCCTGATTTTTAAAAGATCATATGGAAACAAAACCAACATCATGATACTGGCTGTGCAGGTATCTGAATCTCTCCTTGTCAGACTTCCTTAGCCCTCTGGCACTAGCCAGAAACCCATCAATTTGAATTGCCCCACCACCTACACCAAGTAGGACAATAGACAACCCCATCTGATGTAGTCATTGGAGAAATTTCAGATTTCTTCTAAAACTCTGAAACCAGCACAATTTCCCACCTCCGCCAGATGCAGCCTCCTTTCTTTAAAAACCCAAGAAAGAATCATCATCTCTGTTTCCACTATAATCAAAGCAGACCAGCAGAGAATGTGAATCTGTCTGAAGCAGAGCCTGTGAGCACCAAGATGTCTCCTGTGTACTTTCATCAACGCACCCATCTGCGTTTCTTTCACTCAGCAGAGCAGCAGCCTCTAAACGTCTTTTCCTCTGCTCTTCTTGTCTCCTCTGCTTTTCCTGAATCTTCAAGAAGAAAAATAAGAAACCAACGTACCGAGGTCATTCAGTAAGGCTTATGGAAACGCTGGTCTGTCAAAACATTCAACAACATTTATCAACTTGGACTAAAGCAACAGGTCATTTATAAGGGAATTGAAAACATACAGCCCATATGTTATAAAATCATCATTTAAGCTACCTATATGCAATGCTTCTGTATCCTAAAGCTTCATCCCAAAGATAGTAACAAATTCTTTCTCCATCTGCTCTGCTATTTATTATTTTGGGAACTGATGCTCCAGAGCCAAATCCAATCTCAGTGCCTGAATGAGGTTATCTGAGGTCCCCAGGGGATTATTAGGGGGGCAGTGGGGGCTCTTTAACATTCTTACATAATCCTTTTTGCTTCCTCTCTCTTTAGTCTCCTTATATTCTCCATCTTGATAGACAATTTCCATTGTTTCTTCTTCTTTGGGGTGACTGCTTTCTGGGGCCTCTGCCATGCCATCTTCATTCTCTTGTTCTGAACCCTGTTTTTCCTCCAGTGTACCATTACTTTCTTCAACTGAAACACTGTCTTTAGATTCTGAAGATAACATCTCGGCAGAGAATGTTCCATTTAGCAGATTGTCCACTTTGTTGAGGGGGAATTCATAAAGACCACTGAGGAAAGATTTGGGAAATCCAAAACATGTCGTTGCTGCCCGAACTGGTCCACCTCCAGGGTACAGCTGAATAATGGAGCCAAAACCTGAACAGTGAAAACAAACATCTCTCAGTGAGGATGACTTTAGACAATGCAAACCCTCAGGGCCCTCCACAAAAAGACTGAAGGTTTCTCTACTCTGTTCAGAGACTGGAGGATGATGCAGTTCCTTTGGGGGTCAGTTTGGAGTCTATGAATATTCCCAACGGAGGAAATATAATTCCAAAGCAGAGAAAAAGTCTTAAAGAAGCTAAACCGCTACTTGACACTATAGTAAAACACTGTGATCAGGCAAATTTGGACGTCACTTAATTGGTGATTGGTGCTCAGTTTCTCCCTTGCCTAGTCCTGAAACAGGTCAGTAAAAGTTCTTATCTTTTATGGCAGGGGTCTCCAAACTTTTCAGCCTGCAGCCGCATTAACTATCAAACAGCAGTTTGGGGGCCGACTACACACTTGAGGTCCAAATAAAAAAGAATTAAAACATAGATGTTGTTTTTAATTATTTATTTAATATTATTTTATTCAGATAAAAAGGTCTCCATGGGCTGGATGAGAGGGCCTTGCGGGCCGCAGTTTGGAGACCCCTGTTTTATGGGGTCAGAGACAGGGCAGGCGAATTAGGCGGTGCTGTAGTCTTCCAGGACAGGAACACATCCCTAGTACTCTTCCCACTCAATTCAGACCAGTAAAATGACCTCCAGTTATCCAAGAGTTGACTGAGATCAACAGGTTCTGGAGGTATTAGCCAGTCATAGGCTTCGGAACTGTCCCCACTAATACTGAAGCTAGAAAGGACAACTGCCACCCGGGTGCCAATACAATGCAGGCTGTAAGATGGGCACTGTGCAGGGAGGTCCTAAGGACTGCACCTGTGGCCAACCCAAGTTGTATTAACTTAACCTCACTTTCCGTGAGTTTGAATTTTTTTGACTCCTCTACTCAAATCATGGTGGGGCTCTCAGGAACTTGACAATATTAAATCTTACCTCCCATTCGTTCCATCACTGCACCCAGCACCAAGCCTGCACACGTTTCCATTACGATCATTTTATTGCCAGCACGAACATTTCCCAATGTCAACATCTGGGCTAGTGTATCATATCTCATGTGGCTATGGAAAAAAGAATGATTCATTCACTTTTAGTTGGGCAAAGCCCATTAATTTCATCGTCATATTTCAAGATTTGTTTCATAAAAATTATGTTGATAAGATTGCTTGCTTTGGAGGCAACAGTAAAAAGGACTTACAATTTATGAAGTAGGAGAATACTTTATGTAGGTGAGCAAGTTTTTCATTTTACTTAAAATCATGACTTTCTTAAAGCTATATTTTCCCCCAATTATACTTTTGAAAGGAAACAGAGCGTACTTAATTTTTCCAGGTTCTCTGGCATAATACATAATTGAAAGGATGCGGGTGGATGGTTTCACAACAGTAATGACGGCTTCATATCTGGGGGAAGAAAGAACAAAACACCAATTTAAAAAAATCAGTATAAGAGCATTTAATTTTTAATATATTTTATAAATCTACAAAAAAGATTTAATGTTTCCATTCTTTTCAAGCAAAACCAACTTACTTTTTTTTCTTCTTTTTTATATATTTGTCTTGAGCAAATTCTGTCTTGTCTCGGAATGTTGTACTATTTTCAATCAACTGCTGAACTATTTCCTATAAGAAGAGAAGCAAGCAGATTTCCTGAAACTTTATTTCAGAGAACAGATCACTTCAAAGGTTTCTTATGCCAGAAAGTATCCAAAGGTCTGATTCTCCTTTTCCACAGATGTCCAAATGGATAACCTTTGTATTTTTTTTTTTACTCTGTCTACAATTTGTATTAAAATACAGGTACTTTCTAGCTCAATTTAAACCAAAATAAAAGAACAGAGATGTACAATAAAGAAGAGAAGAGGTAAAGGAAACTATCATTCTTGAAGACCCTGGCTGAAAATGTTAATGTTACTGAAAATAAACAAAGTTAAGCTCTGATATACACTAAATTAACTAAATTCTCCTTTGCTAACAATATTAGCAATGTCATTCACGTACATCTGTGAATATAAGAAATGAAATAATTGATATACTGAATTGCATGTACATTTCAAGCTATTTCTAATAGAAGTATACAGTATTTTTTACAATTTACCTTAGGTAAAGTTTGCTTTAAAAATCAAACAGGTCCCTAAATGCCAAACAAAAACAAAACACAATGTCCTTTGAATATTACCTCTCCTTTAATGCCCTTGTCCTTTAAAGCTTTTATGTCATCTTGAGTAAGTTTCTGAGACTTCCCATCATCAACTATATTTCGATTATCAGTGCCCGCTTCTTTGGTTTCTAAGGAAGGAAATGGCTTTATGACATTTATGATCTGATTATATTTTAAAGTCTTTCTTTTTTTACGTTCACACCCACATTCAGCCCATCAGCCACTCAAATTTGGCCTTCCAGTTCCAATGCATGCACCCTAGCTCATTAACTTTTCTTGCCACAATCACTCCAAGACTCTAACTCATTTTTCTGCTCCTGCTCTTACCTCTTTACAATCCACCTGGAAACCAGAGTTCTCTTTTTAAAATGCAAATTGGCTCATCTATTCTGATATACAAAACCACAAAGAGGCTTCAAAGATGACCTGCAAAGTTGTACCTGGCTAGCTTTTTTGGCCTCATTTCTTTTCTTTTTTCTTTCTTTTAATAAGCTGTTCTTGATTTATTAGCATTAAATGAAAACAGTTCTTATACACAAAACAAGCTGACTTTTGTTTTTGAGTGTTAAACACACTCCTTAAATATTAAATAAAAATTAAAACATGGATTACATGAATTGTTTTCCCTGAAAGCAATTAAGTGAATAAACATTTGACAATGCAGATATCAAAGGCACATCATGCAGGCACCATCAGTCACGGAGTCCACAGGGCCTGCTCGTCACAGTGTGTGACCCAGCAGACACTGACTGTGGGTGCATGCGCATGGCCACATTTGGGTATAGAAGTGAATGATTGCTAAAACCCAGGGGTGCAGGATGTGTAGAAAATTCACTTGCACATTAGAATACCAACTATATTCAGCAAAGGAAACATTGCTCCAGATCCATCACAGAAGCTGTAAAACTTGGGGCAACCAATGAAAGTGTGATGGACAATTGCATATAAACGTTGTAACTGGTCAATGCTCAGCCCCACAGGACACAGCTGTCCCTCCTGTCTCTATAGGAGCCACAGGCACTCCTGTAGCAACAGAGCAGAATCTTCCCTCTTCTGTTCTTAACGACTCAAAATGCTAGGAGAGGAATGGGGCAGTGTGCAACCACGTCACAGCATGGGACATGGCCCTCCTAGGGAGGCAGGCCCCCCAAAAGCCGTCAGATGTGTCCACTGTGGTGTTTGAGCACACCCCTGACCAGGCTCGTCCTTGGAGGGTACTGGGCTCTGTCATCAGTGCTCAAGGTGTCTGGAATGCTCCAGCGGGTCTGGGCTCATTTCTTGCCCCCTGTACTGAGGCACATGCCCTTCTAGAAGCCCTGAGCATGGTTCTACTATAGGACTGTGGCACTTGCTGCTACTTCCGCCTGCAATGCTCTTGTGACAGATATGAATGGCTGGATCCTTTTCCTAACTCAGGGTTGAGCTCATTATCTTGGCCAAGTCTCATCTCATCTAATCAGCATCCAGTACACCTCCCTGCGTTGTCATCTGCATAGCACATATCATCATCTGACATTATGCTGTTTGCTTGTCTACTTGATTATTTCTGGTATTCCCCACTGCTAAATAAATGTTATAAGATGGTCTATTTCATGAACTGCTATAACTGCAATGCCGAATCATGCCTGGAACAAGTTTGATGCTTACTGAAATGTAGATATTATTTTAAGGTACTTAATCAACTGGTTGGAACCTGAACTTTAATTCTATTTTAATTGATATAATCCAATAACTATTTACATATTTTCATTTTATTTATAAAGTATTTTAAGTACATTTATTTTAACAAATATTTAAGTATTTAATTTTAATTAATAATAATGGCTAAATTATGTGGCTCTTGCTAGGCAAGGCAAGGCACTGTTAAAAACTTCCTATGATTCATATGACTGAACACCTGCTGTAACTTAGGCATGAAATTTGTTTAGGGCCCCATTTTACAAATGAGTATACGTATAAAACTTCGAGAAACATATATTATACGTATACTCAAAAACTTCAAGTATACGTGTAACTTCTCAAATAATTTAAACCTCAGCTGAATTCAAAGCCACACCTCTGAGCCTTCACCCTACATGCTCACTACCTCTCAGCTGATACTTAACTTTTGGGCACTGAAAGTGCTCTTTACCTGTTCTTACACTGAAGTGACAAGGACTTATGGGATCAAATGCCTAGCCTAAGGTCAGAGAGACAGTCAATGATGGGCTGTAGACAGAATTCAGGTATCTCAGAGCCAAAGGCAGACCATGCTTCATGCTACCAAGCTACAGGTCTTAGATTATGAGTTTAGATTTCTTTAGGGAGAGTCTGGGCTGGCACTTCAGAATTAAATGGTGTCAACAGGTTCCTGAGTAGCCAGCTCAAGACCCATCAACCTCATACATGCAAAGTAGAGTACCTGAAGTAGGCTCTTCCTTCTTCTTCTTAGGCTGAAGACTTCCTCCACTGGTCACTTCAAATGTGGTTCCATAACTATGGCCAATGATGTTATCCAGATAGAACCACTGTTTTTCAAAAGTTACTTTTCTGGGGAATAAAATGCAATCAATGAGGTGACTCTCATTTGCATTCAGTATAGGAAAGATATGTTCAATCTAGTTTATCCCAAAACTGGGCTCCACAAAGGATGATAAGCAGTACTGGTATTATCTCTGAACACGAACTGACATGAAAAATAGATTACAAAGAATCTTGTTGGGGCAGAATCATAAAATTGATAAAGAAGCCACAAAAATAATGAATTTGGAATGAGAAGCAAAAACAGAAGGCATTCCTCTTCTGAGGCACTGGTCTGTGCACTGTCAGAATGTTCAAACTCACAGGTTTTGCAGACTTCCTGAATGGCATAAAGAGTCATCAGGAGTTCCAAGCCCTGGGAAGCCGGGATGGCTCAATGGGGTAAGTGCTCACTTTGCAGTGCCAGGGACCCAGGATCGAATCCCGGCCCCGGCACGTGTGGACCCATGTGCTGAACTGGGGAGTGCACCCAGTTCAGTTCTCTCTCTGTCTCTGTATCTCTCTCTCTCTCTCTGTCAAAAACAATTAAAAATAAATAAATAAACAAATAAAATAAATAATTAAAAAAATAATAATGAATAAAAAAAGATTTCCAAACCCCTAGACACACACTATGATGCCCCTTGCAATGTACACAAGAAAACCTCAAAACTGAACAATCATTGAGATGACAGAGAAAAAATTCCCTGGCCTCACTGGTCATTTTCTTTGAAAATTACCTAGTAAAAGCAAATTACATTTATAAATAAATATTACTGACAATCTACATATTTGGAAATTGCCTAACACTGATGATGTTCTGCTGAAGACCAGGCAATTTTAGCTTTTCCTATTACCCCATATTTTTATTGCAATTTAAAAGAGAAATCCCACAAAACCCACAAATCTTTCCTTTCAAAAGATGAAAACTAACATCCACTGAGTGTTGATCAGGGGTTAGATGCTTCATACTTTTTTATTTACCGGTAATTCTCTCAATAATCCTGGGACATAGCTCTTTCCAGATGAACAATCCGAGGCTCAGGGAAAAGTGCCTTATCCAAGATTCAGTTACAAAGTGGGAGCTGGGATTCAAATCCAAGTCTGCCTGACCCCAAAGTCTGGTTCTTTCCACTATACCATACGGTCTACCCAGTAAAGACCAGTGGATTTCAGGAAGCCCTGCCTACCTTCAGAACATGGCCCAAGTCAACAGAACTCTGAATCTTGGAAGACAGGTACTGGTTAATTTTCTTTGGGTCCCAACCCACACCTTCTCTTCTTTTCTCTGTGCCTCCGGAGAGTGAACATGACAGAATGTACCCAGGCTCCGCTGCTGGAGGCTTCCCATCATTCTTAGACCCTGAGTGCATCATAAGTCTCCACTCGTTCACTAAAACTTGCCACCCTCTCTATGTAATTTATGTGTGTCACATTTTTATTAAACCTCTTCACTTGAACCATCTGAGTGAATTTCTGAAAGATCGTAAGTGATCCAGATAGAGCCAATTCTCTTCTTTGCTAGGTCCTCAGTGACTATTACATAACAGGCCCTCAAAATATTTGCTGATAGAAACCTTGTCAGAAAAGTAGAAACTCAGCTCACTCAGCCCAGATGTGTACCACCCCTCCCCCATCCTCATCCTTTGAGCACCCCAGTGCTAATGAAACACTGGGTCTCAGCTGGGTTGGGCCTACTCCTCTGGCAGCTGGTCTGATGTGGCAAGGAGACTATGTCACTCAAACTGAGTGGCCTGACAGGAGGTCCCTGCCCTAGTCAGGAAAGTGGGGCCCAGTCAAATGGATGTGGAGCCATATTTTCACTGGGAAAGAGAAAAAGTCTAAGGAGTACTTTTAGAAATAAAGATGTTGCTGACTGTTTTCTTGGTAAGGAAAAGGCTCTTGTCTAAAAGAGCACATTATTAAGAAGTACACCTAAACAACCACAATTCAAAAGTGGGCAACTTAAAAGTACAGTATGAGAAAGAAAAAAAGAAACATCAAAGTTACACCTGCACAGCTATTGTAGAGTTGTATAACTTTGGGATCATTCATTGAACTATTTTTTTTTTTAAGATTTATTTTTATGTTTTTAATTTTTATTGCTTTTGACACACAGAGAGAGAGAGAGAGAGAGAGAGAGAGAGACATACAGAGACAGAGAGAGAACTGAACTGGGAGAACTCCCTAGTTCAGCATGTGGGTCCACACTCGGTCCCCAGCACTGCAAAGTGAGCGCCCAACCCACTGAGCCATCCCGGCTTCCCCTGTTCATTGAACTTTTAACTGAAGAATTATGCTGCACTGTTACACTTCAACTAAAAAATTTAAATAATTATTGTTGGCACTTTCCAAAACTTATGTATTTGGAAGCAGGCACACAATGTCTAACCAGAAACTCTAAAAAGTAGAAAACCACTGGTTTCAAGAGTACAAAATACAGTAATGATGAGAGATAGTTATAAAATTTCTCTAGGGGAAGCCGGGATGGCTCACTGGGTTGGGTGCTCGCTTTACAGCCCCGGGGACCGAGGATCGAATCCCGGCCCCAGCCCGTGCGGACCCATATGCTGAACTGGAAGTGCCCCCAGTTCGGTTCTCACCAGGGTGGGACCCTGGTCCAGTTCCTGTCCTGTGCAGCCCCGTACCCACCTGTGGAATGAAACTATGTGGAAAGACCAATGATATGCAGCTGTGGAGACTGTTCCGGGACCTCCCCCTTCTCTCTGTATCTGTACTTATCTCTCTCTCTCTCTTTCTGTTGAAAACAATAAAAAATAAATCTTAAAAAAAAAAAATTCTCTAATTTCAATAACCAAAATGAACTATTTTAAATGGGTAATTTAAAAATGCTTAAAAAGCCTGTGCAGATATTGCATTTTTGAACTAAAAGAAATCCCTTCCCCCTTGTATTTGTTTTTTCTTTAGCAGATTGGTACTTGTGCAAAAAAAGCTTGTCACCAGTTTGGTGCTTTGGGTACTATTACTATTTTCTAATGACACCTGTTCCACTTTAAATACCAGTGCAGTTTGATTCATAAAGGAGTAAAATAATTCATCTGAAGTGAGCATTTATCAGAATTCCAAGTCTCATAATACCTGGAAAGCTGGTCTCCCAATACCGCATTCAAATAACTTGTCAAAAGTTCTATAATAACCCAACTCAAAAGAAAGCTTGGCTGTACTTTTCTGATAATTAACCAAAACATCCCAACACATTTTCAACATTAACAATTAGGATATGAGGGAACCCTAGAGAAGATTCTACATTCTAAGGGAAACTGTCTCATAAGGTTCTGTGTAGTCCCTTTTGGGCAGAGAGAAGAGCTCAGAAGACCAGACAAGTAGGAGAGGTTTCATTTTTTTTTTTTTTGGGTGGGACTGATCCTGGCTGTGGGATTAGGGAGGAAGAATAAGGTGACCAGATGTCCCGATTTTTAACAATTTGTCCCGCGTCGTCTTAAAAAAGTCCCGATTTTTGGAAAGAATGCACGACAAGCTAGGGAACAGGGGAAGATAGACCAAATTTTTAATCAAGAACTCACCCCCCCACCACCGGTCAATGGTGTCCCGCTTTACCAATGTTAAAATCTGGTCACCTTAAGGAAGAAGGATCTATGGGGAAAGGGGGTGAAGGGTGGTCTCTGAGAGGCAATGAGGTGAGAGTGTGAAGGGTGCGTTATGTGAGAAAACAGGAGAGAGATCGCAAGAACCTAGGGGAATTACTCCAGGACGGGGATGGGTTGGGCGTGGAGGGGGAGGGGGAGGGGGGCACCCGAGGGCTATGAATGGGAAAGGGTCTCTGCTCAGAGGGCCAGGTATGAGTGGAAGGAGGGCTCTGTAGGAAGACAGGACGGGTAGGGAAAACCCTGAGGGCCAACGATGGGGTCCCGGGGGGAAAAGGCCTTTGTGGGAAAATCTGAAAGGAGATAATGAGGAGGGTGGGGATCCAGGGAGCCAAGAATGGACTACGGACTTTAGTTAATAGCCTGGAGGGAAGGAGTATCCAGAAGATGGGGGCGGGGGCCCCTAAGGCCAGCAACCTGACCTACTTTCTCCGCTGGACTTGCACTGCTTTGAACACATCTTCCCGCTTTAGCACCACGAAGTCGCCGTCGCGGACGCGATGGTCCTCGGGATTCGGTGGCTGTGGGCCCGGATGCTCCCCTGAGCCTTCCATGATGCTCAGCGAGTCTCCGTGCTTTGCAGCGTCTCCCCAGTCCCCCGCTCCCTGCCGCCAGCCCGCCACTACCGAAGCTGCCAGCCCTCACTGCCCACAAACCGAGGGGACTAAGAACCGGCCGACCGGCACCGCCCCCACGTGCTGCGCGCCGCTTCCGCTTTCCGGACAGACCCTCTGGGCAGCCTCCAGGAGCCCAATGGCTTCCGTCTGGTCGAACTCCTTGATTGGCTGCCCTCCGTCCCGCCCCTCCCATCTAGCTGTTCTTGGAACGGAAGTTGCGTCACGGCAGCGCCAAAAAGGAACTTGGAAGGAACTTGGACTTCAACTTGAGGCAGTGCAGCATTCTACGAGCCTTAGGGTCCTGGATGGAGAAATTAAGGTCCCCGAGCCGCTCCGACAGATGAGACTCGGCCTTGCGCTGGGACGTCAGAGAGCTTCAGCTGAAGAGAACCGAGGGACTTGGGCAGGGGTCACCTGAGGACCTCGGGCTTCGGAGTCTCCCTTAGGTCTCGCCGTACTTTCCCTGGGCGGAAGGGAGAGCGGCCGGGCTTCTCTCTCCTGCCCGGCAGCCGGCCCTGGCGCGAACTAGGAAAGCTTTGAGACCTCTGTCCGTTGGCAGTAACAACTTAGCCTGAAAAGATGTAAGTGAAGTAAGGTATTTAACGAAGCACAGCAAGGCCACAGGTGGCTCCTTGGCTCATTCTGCAGTCCTACTTGCATTTGTGTGCAGTTGTTACTAGATGATATCTCGTTTGAGAAAGATGGCCCGTAGCGTTGTCGAAGGAGCGCTGCAGCTTGGGAGTGTGGAGACGGAACTTTGAGATCAGTACTGCCACAGACAACTTGGAGCTTTATCAGTTCCTCTGGACTTTAGTTTCTTAACGTATTAATGTGGTCTAGATGATTATCAAAGCCCTGGCTTGCCCTAACATCGTGAACTTCTTTAGTTATTAACGTATTTATTACTTAAATTCTTTTAAACAAATATTTGGATACATTCTCTTGTAATGAATTGCGCTACAAAATACGGATATATTCTGCATATTTTTATAAGGATAGAAACTTTTAAAAAATTGACTTTTTCTTTTTTAGAACAGTGTTAGGTTTACAGAAAAATTGCAAAATACAGAGTATTCCCATACATATGCTTTTCCCTCTGGCCACCTCCAGTTCCCCCTATTAGCGTCCTGCATTAGTGTGGTACATTTGTTGCAGTTGATGGACCAAATTGAATACATTGTTATTAGCTACAGTCCATAGTTTACATTAAGGTTCATTCTCCGTGTTTACTTCAATGAGTTTTGACAAGTGCATAATGTCATATGCCCACCATTACACTACCATACAGAATGATGTCACTGCCCAAAAAATGCCCCTTGCTTCACATATATGAATTATTTAAAAAACCCATTTTTAAAGGTCACTCATATTTCAATATATTGATACTCAGCCAGTAACTATATGGGTGTGAGTTTAATAAAAATGAATATCTTGCTGTGAAAATAGAAGAAATATGAAGGGATATTTAGCCAAAAAAAGATTATAACTACAACTTATTAACAAATATGATATGCTTTCCAAAAACACTATTGTATTTCAAATTTATCTAAAAACTACAAGCAACCCATCTAGTCAATATTGACCTAGAAGTGCTCTTGCATCCATTGTCTTTATAAGACGGTTATAGAAATCTGGTTGAAAGGTTGAAATGTAGGATGTACCCTGTCCCACTCCCAAGTTTCCCCACAGAGGCCAAACTTAGATTACAATGTAAGAATATCCTCATATCCCTGATAAAAGTTGGTAAGACACTGCAGGATTGACTATATAGAAGGAGCTATGATGATGTCTCCCTGGTGTCTCACAGGTCAAGATTATGTTCAGCTAGTCTTATAAGTCTCAAAACACTGCAAACAAGTTATCTCAGAGTTGACGACCTCTTTTTTTTTTTTTTTTTCTATTGTGGGAGCTTCTTGAAAACTGATGCAGAACCTTTTCTTATTTTTTATCTCATGAGCATCCAGTATACTTGGTTAAACATCTTTGGTATACCTTAAAAGGAGATAGGGGTTAAAAGAGTTAACTGCAGATCAGGAGAGAAATGGGCTTATACCGTGGTGTACATTGCAAGCCTGTCTCAAACTAGAATATATTAATTTTCACTTATTTACTATGTTAATTCGTTTTGGGGAACACTCTTTCCTCTGTAGTTTTGATGAAGACTTTCCTATTCTCTCTTTTAGAAGATATGAATGGAGAACATAGAGGTAGAGGATTTGGACGAGGAAGATTTCAAAGCTGGAAAAGAGGAAGAGGTGGTGGTAGCTTCTCAGGAAAATGGAGAGAAAAAGGACACACACTTGAGCTGAGTAAAACCACAGGAAAGCATTCTTCTGATAGGGGAGGTCAATGATTATTCAATTTCTTTTCCTTCATGAAAGAATCTCCATGCCCAGCATACAAAGCAGTTTAATTTAAATTTCAGCTTGTCTTTTATTGATGTAACTCCTTAAGGTAGTATTTGAATGCTGATATCCAAAATTCTTACTGAAGCCTATAGTTTATATACTCTGTTAATATCATGTCACGTTCTTATTGTTGGAAGGAGAAGCACATTGGGGGAAAAAATCTACTCTATTTCTACTAAGCTATTATTCTGTTTTGTTTTGTTTTCAGAACAAACCCCACAGTCTTTGTTACTACAGTCAACATTGGATCAATTCATACCATACAAAGGCTGGAAGCTATATCTCTCTGAAGGTAGGATTAAAAATGCAAAAAGTACCATAAATGATCATTTCTTAACTTGTCTTTAGATGCTACATCTCGTATTACATTTAATTCATTTGCTTACTGATATATTCTCCCTTTAAATTAGTTCACCAAGACAATCATGTTTATATTTCAAGAGCATATGTTTAGGTTTTGTATTAGTCAGGAGAACAGAAACCACACTAGGTATTTTAAAAAGGATTTAATACAGGGAATTGGGCATATAGAGGGAAGACTAAAAGAGCAAAAAGGGAACACTGAGGTAAGCCCCCAGAGAGTGGTAACTTCAGGAAGCAGCAACCATCCTTATGACTGAGGGAATAAGAAGTTCTCAGGTTACCAGAACCTAGGAGTTCAAAGGAGAGGCCACAGCATAACTGTTGTGTTGACCTCTGAGGGGCACCCTGCAAAGCTGTGCTTAAATTACTGATACAAATTAAGCTGGTAACTCAGGTGGGAGTTTGCACAGTGGTTCCCTTGGAACTAGAAACTGGAAATGTGGCTCTCCTATGCAGCTAGAGAGATGCTGAAAAGAATTGGAAATAAGAACAAATTCCTTTCTTCTTTCCTGCCACCTTCCAGTCTCTAAGGTGGCTCCAATTGGCATAACCTAAAGTGAGTCTAGGAAGTACAGTGTGCAGATAGATCTTGGTCATAAGATCACAGAGCAGAAAATAAAAGGGTAGGCTTGGAACAGAGAGATAATAACCAATACAGATTTGTATAGAAATGCAGTTTAGGAATTTCACTTTTATAATTCAGAACAACAGCTAATATCATACATCTGTTTATATAGTTTTGGAGGGTTGTCTTTTCTGTGTTCTTATAATGTCTATACACTTGTTATGTGTCTTATGAGATATGAGATGATAGATAGATAGATAGATAGATAGATAGATAAGGGCAAGAATCATGCCTGCTCCTTAACAGTCACTTAGTATTCATTTTGTGAATGAATAGAGTGCTTTTTGAATATTTTTTTATATTGAAAATTGGTTTTCTATTATATAGACTGATATGTTTCAGACTACTTACTTTATTGTACTGTTTCCGTGTGGTAGGCCAGTTAAAAAATGTTTAGAACTTTAGAGTGTAAGAGATAGCTTACAGTTTTAGACCAGAATCAAGTGGTGGACTGTCTCTCCCCAGATCTTAGGAAGGGATTTTGACAAGTGGCATTTTGAACCAGTAGAATGTACTTTGTAAAGACTGTCTTCAGCTCTTTCAGAATAAGAGCTTAGTTCCTGTTTCTAGCTTTGGCTTTATTATGTAATCTCTTTGAACTAATAGGTCCTTTTAGATGTCAAAGTTTCAATACAAACATTCCCAGATGTTGGTGCTTTTATTATTGTTTTATACTCTATAAATTAACATTTTTTTCAATAACAATTGGCATATAATATTATAATAGTTTCAGGTATACAACATACAAAATGATCACCCCAATAAGTCTGGTATGCATTTGACATAGCTATTGGTGCTTTTAGAGAGTCACTTCCTGTCTACTTCAGATTAAATAAACCTAAACTATTTTTAGAATCTTAAGTATACATTCAATTCCACTTTTTATCTATTATAAATATAATCATTCAAAGCAATTAGAAAAAGTCACCTACTATATATACTCATACAGTGTTTCTTCTTTCTTGTGAAAATTGGGTTTGTATGTGTGTGATCATTAGTTCTAATGCCATATCTGTTTGATTAGTTTACAGTGATAGCTCTCCTTTTATTGAGAAGATTCAAGCATTTGAAAATTTTTTCACAAGGCATATTGATTTATATGATAAGGTAAGATTCCCCTACAACAAAAAGCTACTAGTCTGCCTGTTTGTGTCATCTTATTGAACACTGTATTT
The DNA here is from genome assembly GCA_004027555.1 of Craseonycteris thonglongyai. Classification (NCBI taxonomy): domain Eukaryota; kingdom Metazoa; phylum Chordata; class Mammalia; order Chiroptera; family Craseonycteridae; genus Craseonycteris; species Craseonycteris thonglongyai. Next base: position 24,698 of record PVKE010005018.1, on the reverse strand, counting down.
GAGGTGCCAGTGGTTGTGATCATAGACACTGGAGCCAGACTGCCTTGGTCCAGCTTCCAGTGCTGCCACCTACCTGCACTGTGAACTTTGTTGAATTATTCTCTGTGCCTGGATTTTCTCATCTATCAGTTGAGAATAATAGTATTATTAATACCTACCACGTGGGTTGTTAAGAGGCATAAATATAAAGTTAATATATTTTAACTACTAGAATCATGCTTGGCCACAAAACTTATAGTACTTATTACTTACTATATAAATATTATATGCTTTCACAAAATTAGGAACTAAATGCTCAGTTATAATTGACCCTGTAAAAGCAATTATTGTTTTTGTACCTTAATATTTCATAGGATGAAATAGAAAGAAAAGGAAGTATCTTGGTGGATTTCAAAGAATTAACAAAAGATGATGAAGTAGCTAAATTGATACCAAATATAGCAAATGAATTAAGGGATACACCTGAGAAAACCTTGGCTTGCATGGGTCTGGCGATACATCAGGTAAATATTTATTTTGTGAGACTTTTCTCATAATTTTAAAGCAAGATTTCACAGTAACAGTACCTTCTCAAAAAGATACTTGGTTTTTCCCAGTAGAGATCAGCTAGAACTGAAAGGTTACAATTTTGTCTTGAAAGATATCATTCATTCTGTATACAACAGCTTACTTAAATACAACATTTACTTCTAATTTATTTGAATGAGTTAAATCTTATTAAAGATTGTGTGAACATTAAACCTGGTTTTCAAGGAGCTATGTAATCTCATAGGGAAGGTAAAACAAAGCATCATGTTTTTATCAGTTATGAACTTGGAACAAAAAGATCAACCTCAGATTTAGGTGTTGTGGCAGGAGGCAAGTCATTTAATTTCTCTGTGTGTTCCCATATATAAATTGAAAATAATAATATGTGTTGTGCTTACCTGAGTTTTTCTCAGGGTCTGATGGCACAACATATGTAAAAGTATTTTTTAGGCTGGCAAACACATATAAATGCTTCAAGGCAAAGTATAGCAAACCTCAGGATAGGCACAGAAAGTGCTGGGTGCATTCAGACATAAAGATAAGGCCCTCAGCTGTTGAGGAGGAACAGGGTATACAAGGAATGAGGACAGCTCAGAGAAAGATATGGTAGAGGAGGTGTGGTTTATGATGGATCTTGAAGGGGTTCTGAGGACTGGACATAGAGCAGGGGAAGTGAGAGTATCCAGCCAAAGGAACATTTCATTACAAAGATGTGTATACTGCTAGGAACCCGATACTGGGAATCTAATGACTGCTGTCTTCAGACTCCTCTTGTTCTAGTTCTCAGTATTTAAGTCACTACATCTTTTCATTTCTATTTTTAAAATGTCTCTTAATCTTTCATCCTTGCTGCTCTGCTTTAAGCCTTTGCTATCGTTCCTAAACTTTTATCATACATGGTAAAACATGATTTCTCCTTAGAAACTGTGGTGACTTCTACCAAATGAAAATCAAATCCTTTACATGACTTTGAAGGCCTTCCATGATCTGGTTCAACTTTCTCTCCCCACAGCTCTCTTTCATTCACTACCATCCAGCTAAACTGAGCTCTTTCCAGGATTTTCTAAATACTTCTGCCTTTCACATGTGCTGTTCATTCAGCATGGAATGCCCTTTGCCTTGCATATCGAACTTCTTGGGACCTAAAAATTGTCTGTGAAACTTCTCTTGTGACTATTTTTTAAAACTTGCATGATATTTCATCTAGAAATCTTTATGGTCCTCATAATAAGTTAGCTGTATATGTGCATCTCATTCTCTCTTAGATTGTCAGCATACTATTTGATATGAAAGCAGGTATTAAATATTTAATGTCAAATCCCAACAAGAGTGGGTATTGGGAATTTCAAAAATTATCTTTATTTTCTCTGTGTTAATTGATCAGTGAATCGGGTGAAATAGAAAATACTCTGTCACCAGAACCTATCTAGGAGATAACAGCTTTGGGGACTGCCATAAGGACTTTTAATACTAGGTTTAGGTGGGACAGACGGTAGCAGCCAGGGATGCTGGAGTTTTCCAGTCCACAGACAACAAACTCCTATATAAATCATAATCCACTATAAAATAAATAGTCATAATTAAATATCAGAGTTTTAAAAGGCTACTAGAGTTCTGTTAGTGTTCTGAACTGTTTATATTCATAAACTTCTTTATAATAAATTATAGAGTCCTGCTTCAAGATGATGTTTTGTTTTTCAACTTTTGAGTAAATATCCTGTTTAGGTATTAACTAAGGACCTTGAAAGGCATGCAGCTGAATTACAAGCCCAAGAAGGATTGTCCAGAGATGGGGAGACAATGGTAAATGTGCCACACATTCATGCAAGGTGAGGAATTTGCTGGTATTAATTATTTAGAATTGGTCATTGAAGACTGTTTAAGAATGAGAACCTCATTTGATAAAGCCAAAGAAATCAATAAAAAGGGTATGAGTTCCTTGCTTTCTGATTCATCATCACACTCAAGTGAACCCACTGAGAATTCTTCAAAGAAATCATAGCAGAAATAAACCTCCTCTGCCCAAATAAGTTGATTTCTTTTTTTTTTTTATATCTTTTTTTTTTATATTTATAGAGAGTAATTATTTTATCTTCAGTGCATATTTATTTTTATTTTACTTTTGACAGATAGAGAGACAGAGACAGCTAGAGAACCGAACTGTGGGAACTCCCCCAGTTCAGCATGTGGGTCCGCCTGGGCCGGAGCCGGGATTCGATCCTCGGTCCTCGGGGCCTCAAAGCGAGCGCTCAACCCGCTGAGCCGTCCCGGCTTTCCCTAAGTTGATTTCTTAACCTACAGATTTTTGTAAACATTGATTTTGGATGTGTACTTATCAAGACCCTGCTGTTTAAATTTAATAATCCATGTAATATACTAAGTGATGTGATTATATGTATTTTGCTAAAATTGTTAGGTTGTTACTTGATAGAATTAATGAAATTTTGTTTTAATTCATCTTTATTGTATTCTTTTTCCTTTTTTTTTTTTTTTTTACTAGAAAACAGCCAATGGGACAAGAAGAAAATGGAAGATTTAGCATATTTTATTTTTAAGAATGATTTAAATTTTGTAAAATTTCTGATATATAAAGGAATGATAAAGTTGGAGATTGCATAGTTGCTCCTAAAAGGAGCTTAGGAAAATACAGACAACCTCAATTTTCTGTCCATTGTCAATTCATAGATAAATATGTCCATGTTTTTGTTTTTAGGGTATACAACTATGAGCCCTTAACACAGCTCAAGAATGTTCGAGCAAATTATTATGGAAAATACATTTCTCTGAGGGGGACAGTGGTTCGTGTCAGTAACATAAAGCCTCTTTGCACCAAAATGGCGTTTCTTTGTGCTGCATGTGGAGAAGTTCAGAGTGTTTCTCTTCCAGATGGAAAATACAATCTTCCCACAAAGGTAATAGCATGTTCTTCAACTCTGCCTTTATTTATCTTGGTAGAGAAGTCAGATCAATTTATGGAAAACATTCCTTGATATTTCTGACCACAGAGCTTAGTTTTAGTTTTAAATTTTAAATTATGAAATACTTCAGGGTACTGAAAACAAATAAAACATTCTGCTATGCACCACTCAGAATTTACATTTTAGAGGATGCTGAGATGGCTCTGCGGGTTGAGTGCATGTCTTGCAGTCCCAGGGTCTCAGGATCGAGTTCCGGGCCCAGCTCATGTGGACCCATATGCTGAACTGGGGAGTGCCCCCAGTTTGATTCTCACTAGGGTGAGACCTCGGCCTGGTTCCTGCCCTGCACAGCTCTCCCCTACCTGTGGAATGAAACTATGTAGAAAAACTGATGACGTGCGACTGTGGAGACTGCTCTGGGCCCTCCCCCTTCTCTCTGTCAAAAAATAATAAAAATAAATCTTTAAAAATAAACTTAAAAAATTTTTACATTTTGCCAGCTCCAGATATATTCTTCACCATAAAAAGCATTATTGATAAAATTAGTCTTTCCTGTACCCCTTGCTTGTACCATTCCCAGAGAGAATCATTACCCTGAAGTTAATATGTATCCTTTCCATTCATATTTTTATATTTTGACATAATTGGCACACACATAAGTTTTCTTTTATTCTGGTGTTTGAAAGTGTTCCTTCACATTTTTCACATTTTCAAACCATAGAAAAGTGCAGAGAATAATGTAACATCTGCATATCTGCCATTATGAGTAGGCAGATACTAATATTTTGTGATTTTAGCTTAATTTTAAAAATGAAAATAGTAGTATAGTTCAAGTTGAAGTCTCACTGTTCCCCTCCCCAGTTCCATTCACTTTGTTCCATTCCTAGAGGTGGCCACTATTGTAAAATTGGCATATATGCTCATCTGCATTTTCATAATTGACTATATATGTAGGGTTTATTTTCTTGTGTATATTTATATAAATGATAACATTCTGCAACATTTTTTTTTGCATGGTTATTTTAGAGTTCTACCTATCTTGGTGCATATCTAATTCTTTCATGTTTACTGTTGTGGAGTATTCCATTAAATGAATAGCCACTGTATCCATTCTCCTGGTGAACATTTATGTTGTTTCCAGTTTTTTACAAGTACAGATGGTGCTGCAGAGAACATTTTTGTACATCTCCTTAGCAGAGGCATTTCTCAGTTATAAGATATACTTATTTTTAACTTTATTAGATGTGCCAAATTACTTTTCAGAATGGTGGTCCCAACTTATACTCCTACTGGTAGTGTTTTAAGCAAATACCATTTTCCCATATTTTTATTAAATCTTGGTGGTGGTGTTAGGCTTTTTAATTTTTGCCAGTCTGATGGGTATAAAATGGTTATGTCATTTTTAATCTGAATTTCTATGATTTTTGTTACAGTTAAGCATCTTTGCTCAACTTTATTAGCCATTCAGTTTCCTTCTTAATTGAATTTTCTGTTTATAGAGTAGTCCCCCTTTGTCTGCAGGGAATACGTTCCACAATCCTCAGACTCCATTTTTTTGAAATTACCGGTAGATTCCATTTCTTGATGGCAATGTGGTAGAAAGGCTCATCGGGGAGATATTGTTGTAACCATATTTGGAAAATACAGTGTGCCACAATCTTTGGATTTATAAATGCACCTTGAAGTTCAGTGCACAATAAAGGACATATGAAAACTTGAACACAACTTATATACATTGAGGACTGCCTGCTTGTTACAATAAATATTATCCTATGCAAACAATGCAAAAGAATGCTACATGGGAGAGCTGGTGATTGAAGAAGCCCCTGGAAGGGCCTTCGAAAAGGGAAGGATTGAAGCTGGGTGTTGGAGACTGGATGCTAGCGGGCATTCAAGGATCAGGAGACTGCATGGGCACAAAGGAGGGAGTAGTGCTTAGGGTGAGAGGCAACCAAGGAGCCTTGAATTCCCATAGCAGAAAGAAGAAGAGCAGTATTGGAGAGGGACCAGCTGAGAAAAGCCTCAATAGCTCGTGATACAGAATCAGTGCAGAAGGAAATAGATCATTGCAGTTCCTAGTGCATTTTATTAATACTTAAATATCATTTTGAGAACAACTTCTGAAACAATATTCAATGAGGCATTTTACCTTTAGGTGTGATTGTAGTTGATGAAAATCTGAATGTGAATTAATCTTGTTGCAGTGTCCTGTGCCTACTTGTCGAGGGAAGTCATTTACTGCTGTATGTAGCTCTCCTCTTACGGTGACAATGGACTGGCAGTCAATCAAGTAAGCATTCAGATTATTTAATAAAGGCAGGTTTTAGATCTCTCACACTGCCAAGTAAATCTGTAATTTTCCTGTGTCATACTGTGATTATTTATAGATAGTAATAAAGTATAATAGAATAGAATAGAATAGAATAATATAATATAATAGAAGGTTTGATTAGGTGATTATGTGTTAAAATGATAATTGTCTTTATTTGAAATTGGTTTCCTCTCAGATTCCAGAAGGGATTTGACATGTAAGTATTATGTCCTTTTGCCACTAAGAAATAGTTCATTTCATTTCTCATTTATGTGACTCATTGAACTATTAGTAGATGTAGACCTAAATCAAAATTGTATAAATCATTCTATAATGAGCTGTGATCAAAATAATACTGCTTTGAAAGTTTAAAGATTTATTTTTGTTTTTTGACAGAGAGAGGCAGGCAGAGAGAGACAGAGAGAAGAGGGAGGGCCCAGAGCAGTCTTCACAGTTGACAGCATCAGTTTTCCATATAGTTTCACTCTACAGGTGGGCACAGGGCCACGCAGGGCAGGAACTGGGCTGGGAGCCCCCCATATAGGCCCCAGCAAGAACTGAACTGCGGGCACACCACAGTTCAGCATATGGGTCTGCCTGGGCCGGAGCCGGGACCCAATCCTCTGTCTCCGGGGCTGCAAAGCAAGCACTCAACCTGCTGAGCCATGCCAGCTTCCCCATGCTTTGAAAGTTTAAAATAAAGAATTTCGTAGAAGTGGATATGTCTCATTTCATGTTCTTACTATCCATGAAAAATTTTACTATAGATATTTTTTTAAATAAGCTTTTTTTCACAGGTCAGATAGTTTTTTCTCTGTGAATTTTTAATATAACAATTTATTCCACTTTTCTGGCTATAGTCCCATAACTCATCTTAAATATAAAATAATGGCTAGTTTTGAAGTTAGAATGTTCTCCAGGAAACCTGGCTAAAACAGGTGGTCTTAAAAAACTAAGAAGCTGGGGAAAATGTGAGATAGTTTACTTCTAAGACCAACATATGTAACAATTAACTTATGTTGAGATACTTATAAACACACTGTTTTATAAAAAAGAGGACATGTTTAAGACTCCTGAGTGTGATTGTGTTCCTGGTGGTGAGCGGGGGAGCCTGGTTTTCAGCCCACAATCTAGGACTTCCATTACTGAGAGTGTGATGAAGGTCTTATGGGTGCTATATAAGGGCCACAATAGTATATATGCATAGAAGATTCTGGGTAATTTCACTATTTGAACAAAACCTTTTTGTTTTCAGGTAAAAACAGTAGAAAGAAAGTAGGCTTAAATATTTTAATTGGATTTGAACAGCAATCTAATATTAGGAAATCAAGCTTAGGGGTAACAAACTTTGGCTCCCACATTTCTCATACTGTACTTATATAATTTCCTGTGTATATTGTGAACATCATTATGTTTTATCCATCAGTACTTTCCCATTTGCTGTTTTCTAAAATTTCAGTATCCCTTGTTTGCTGATTCCGCTGCACACCCAAAACTTCTCTTCACTCTTCTAGCAACTGTAATTTTAGTGGACATTTTGGAAGAAGGATAGACAAATGCATGCCCTCATACTGCCATCCTTAACTAGAACCTACTGAAGTAATTTTAGCTTCACCATTGAACTTTTTTTAGAAAACTAATCGGCCCTTTAGCTTAGTACTTTGTGGACCCTGAATAGTTAATATGTAGAAGAAATAATCCAAAGCCAGTATGTGTACTGACTGAAAATTGCTTACCATTCTAGAATCCAGGAGCTGATGTCTGACGATCAGCGAGAAGCAGGTCGGATTCCACGAACAATAGAATGTGAGCTTGTTCATGATCTTGTGGATAGCTGTGTTCCAGGAGACACAGTGACTATTACTGGAGTTGTTAAAGTCTCAAGTGCTGAGGAAGGTATGGCATAACTTCTCATTTTGATTGTCCCTCACTCATTTGTCAGCATTTCTCTTTTCTCTTTTTAACATACTTCTGAATCTCCATTAATTAGGGAGTTCCTTGTTTATTATTAATACATAGGTAAAACTTTTCCTCTGAAATAAAGGTTTATTTATAGCTCACTGTGCTATTTTTTTACATTCTATTTGAATTTTTGCAGGGAAAGTGAAAATACCAATTATTATGTTTCATACTTTGAAATTTTACAGGTTCTCGGAATAAGAATGACAAGTGCATGTTTCTTTTGTACATTGAAGCAAATTCTGTTAGCAATAGCAAAGGCCAGAAAACAAAGGCCACTGAGGATGGGTGTAAGCATGGAACATTGATGGAGTTCTCACTTAGAGAACTTTATGCCATCCAAGAGATTCAAGCTGAAGAAAACCTGTTCAAACTTATTGTCAAGTATGTATGATGTTATCTGACATTTTATTATGTATGTGCATGTTGTCAACATAACATCCAGAACTGTAGAGAAATTCTTGTGAATTTATTTGAGCCAAAGAGATGACAACTGCCAGGTAGCAAAATCTCAACGAATTGAAATAAATCTCCAGAGAAGGGCTTATTTAATACAGTATAATTAAAGCAGATGTAAGGAGAGTCACGTGGCATCCACTGGTGGTAGAATAAGTGGTGGGAGAAAGAGCAGGGAAATCTGTGGGATTGTATAGAAAGTAAAATGAACAGACACTTCTTTTCTATTGGTGAATACAAGATGGTTAATATTTAACATTTACAGCATATGGAGATGGTATTGGGGGAACAAGATAACAATGAGGGATTCTGTGGTCTCTTGCTGTAATGCATGGTTGTGCCCTGAGGGGTCTGGAAAAAGGGATTATCCTGACATTTCAAAGATATATATATTATTTATAGCTTAGATGCAAAAAGACTGTATAATAGGATCACTTAAGGTAAAGTTGGCTTCTGTCTAGGGAGCTACAGGCCTAGTACATGACTACCTTCCATGACCCACTTTTAGGAATTTTTATGTTCAGACCATCCTGCGTGGTTACTTTCATTCTCGCAGTTTGTAAGTCCACCATGCAGGCTTCTCCTGAGTGTGTCAGGTTTAATATCTGGTCCCTTTCAGCCCAGAGTTGTAAACTACAGTTCACAGGCCAAATCAGCTAACTGCCCATTTTTGTTTGGTCCATGGGCTAAGAGTGGTTGTTACATTTTTTAATGGCTAAAAGAAGATCAAAAGGAGAATACTTCATGACACATAGAATTATATATTTAAGTTTCATTGTCCATAAATAAACTTTTATTAGAACACAGCCACACTCATTCCTGAGATTGAGAGTTGTGACAGAACAAGTGGCTCACCAATACTTATTGTCTGGTGTTTTACAGAGAAGTTTGCTGAGGTCTAGTTTAAACATTAAGGAAAATTTACTGTCTGATGGGAAAAATAATGGGACATTGAACTCCAAAGACATTTCAATTAGTTGTATGTAAGAGATTGTGTTTTTACTTTGAAAAAGCAAGAAAGAGAGTCACATAGAAGTCACTTTAACATTCAATAAGTATTTCATAATATTCTTTTTTTCCCTTGTTACTGTCAAGCAGTAGAGAAGAAGCAAAGTAGAGGCATTTTTGCTTTAGCAGTTAAGATCTATGGTTTGGAAATAAATTAGAATCCTACTTCAGCTACTCACTATGTGTATGGTCTGGGGCATGTTACTGAATTGCATCCTTCATTTTTATCATCTAATACTTGTCTCAGAGGTTCTGAAGGTTAAGTGAAATTTCACAATATACATAACAATGAACAATGCTGTTATTTTGATATTTTAATTTTTATTTTTTTATAGTTTTGAAGAAACTAGGGCAAGATGAGACTGAATAATAGATATACTTGAGAGGTAAAGAACCGAGGTTTTGAAATGGCATATTAGAAAAATTGATGTTCATGCTTTCTCCTTCAGGGCTTTGGGCTCTTGGAGAATTTGACACTTTTTCTTTCTGCCTTTAATATGTTAATTAGCCAACTAAGAAAAGTTTGGAGTGCCTCAGGGATTCTTTGTCCTTAAACTCTCAGAGACTTCCTCTGGATAAATAGCCATAGATAACCATTGGAACCGCCCTCGGGGAGAGTGTTCTGAGCTGGGTGAGGATTTGGCCTGCTGCTGAAGGGATAGTGTAGTGGGTGGTCTTTAGCTGGGGCCCAAGAGCTATCTAGTTGAGGATCAAAGCACTTAGGTTCCTCTCATCTGTTATTAATAAAAATGAATATTTGTAGTGGTCCTTCTTCTGTAATACTTATAAAAGATAAGCTAGTATGAAAAACTAGGGTTTCTTCTCAGTTTGCTTTTACCTTTTAGGTCCAAGTTTGTGATTTCAATATCACATGTGGAAATTTTTTCATGGTCCTCTATTTGTTAATCTTGCAGGGGTTGGCAAACTAGGCAGGGTACTTGTTTTTGTAAATAATGTTCTATTAGAGCACAGCCCTACCCACTTATTTACATATTGTTGATGGTTGTTTTCAGACAAATTGAGTAGTTGTGACCAAGACAATAGAACTGAAGATAGTTACTTTCTGTTCCTATAAGAAAAAGTTTGTTGACCATGGCCTGATTAACAAATGGAGGATTATGAAAGGAGAAAGGTGAAGACAGTGGAAGGTTATGTTTCAGTTTAGGTTCTTTCAGAAGCAATGATTTGGGAAACATACTTTACCCAGATATACTGCTAGGGGGATGGGGAAGTGAGAGAAAAAGGATGGCAGTGTATGGTGCATTAATAAATAGGTTACTACAAACATATGGGGACTTAATCCTCCTGAGGCCTTTGGGACAATAGACTGTGTAGAAGTCAGAATTTTTCTATCCAAGTGCCTAGATTTGGGGCTGCTCTTGGGAATATTAGATAACCCAGTATTTCTAGCCTGTCTGTGGCCATAGAAAGCCTTTCGACAGACAGCTGGACAGACAGGTACAGGTGCGAGGTAGAAAGCCATCAGTGATTGATTATGCAGGGACATGCTAAGCAGTGAGTGCCAAGGGGATATGGCAGGACACTAACATCGTGTTTACATGTATTAACAGGGATAATGATTCACCGTTTACTCTTTACTATGCTCCTTCCACCAAATTTTTGTGTTGCTTGTTTGTACAGTTGATCAATGTAAACGTACTTCTTTACATTCATGTGTGTCTTATTTATTCTGATTCTTTGAATTGAACTGAAAAAATGAAATTTTATCCCACCATAAAATATGCATGCAGTTCACCCTTTAGTTTCCTTCTTTCAGTGACTTGGCTGCACAAGTCTAAAGATGTTTATTCATATAAAATACAATATAATTCTATCTCCAAAGTGGAAGACCATGATTATCCATTTTAAAGGTTAGTAGTGTAAAAAGAACAATGTAGTTGGTTACTTTAAAATACTTTATAAGTATCTTATCGTCCTTACATTGGCACAAATTTTAAGGATTCTTTATAGATTAACCAGGAATTCTGAGAAATATACTTTTAGAATAAAATTTCTTGAATTATTTGAGGGGATGAGAATTTTTTTATTTTTTGTCTTTTTGATGCAAAATAAAGCAAGTTAAGCAAACTGTAAAGTAGATCTTCTAGTAGATTAATGAAGTTTAAGGTAGAATTTATAAGTTGTATTCTGTTTTTCAGCTCGCTTTGCCCTATCATTTTTGGCCATGAAGTAAGTATTTTATTTCATCTTTACTCAAAAATATATAAAGTTGGCAAAAATAAACTATAAAGATTACAAAATAGCTCATTTCTGTTGGCCAGTTATTCACATTTTACTATGAATGATTATTCTCCATTAATGAATGCTGTCACAGGTAAACTATAGCCCCTTGTAAGAAAAAGTTGCTTACCAATTAGAGTTAATAGAAATGAGTTTCCTTTAAACTGACTGTGGATACTGTAAACATTAAAGCAGAAACTAACAAATATTTCTCAGTTGTGTGGAATGAATTCATGCCTTGCAAGGCAGGTCTTCACTCAGCGCCTTTTAAGATATTGCTCTGATTTTATATTATCTAGTTTTTGCTTTTTAATAATTTACACTGTAGTAGTTCATATTACTAGACTTCCTTTTTTTAGAAAGTAAAATTCAATCTTGCTTAAAAAAAAATCCCCAAACACATAAATGTTCTAAACCTTTTTAAAAGGAGGAGCAAGCACCCCTTTTGCTAGTCATTTTTATATTTTTCTCACTTTTGTCTTTTTTTCCCCCTTCTTTCACACTTGAGCTTGTTAAAGCAGGTTTGGTGTTAGCACTCTTTGGAGGAAGCCAGAAATACGCAGATGATAAAAACAGAATTCCAGTTCGAGGAGACCCACATGTCCTTGTTGTTGGAGATCCAGGCTTGGGAAAGAGTCAGATGCTACAGGTAGGAAATCAATCATTTAAGTCCAGACCACTCTGACATAGACAAAAGCAGTGTGGATGCTGTCTCCTGGAGTTGTGTAATCCACAGCCATATATGGTGGCCTTGCATTGGGCACTGAATGGTACCAGGTTAGGCGCCTATCATACATGATCTCATTTATTCCTCAGGGCAACATGTGATAAAATATAAGGAAGATGAAGCTCAGAGAGATCCAAGAGCAGCAAAGCTGGTACATAGTAGAACCGGGATTATAACAGGTCTGCCTGACTGGTAGTCCACGCTTTTAACTGTTGAGCTGTTTGATTACTTTTCTGATCTGCCGTAGACTGTTTACTCAGAAGGCTAGTGTTATTGAGCCATTTTTCTTTTCTTTTTTTTAAAGAATTATTTTTATTTTTGACAGAGAGAGAGAGACAGAGAAAAGGAGGAGGGCCCAGAGCTGTCTCAGTAGTTGCACGTCATATCAGAGGCCTTCGACATGGGAAGCATACCCCGGGGGGAGCCACACTGTGGGCCTCCCACATAGGAAGTTTACCTGATGAGAACCTAACTGGAAGCACACCTCAGTTCAGCATGTGGGTTCACATGGCCTGGGATTGGGATTTGATCTTCGGACCCTGGGGCTGCAAGATGAGTCCCATTGAGCCATTCAGGCATCCCCTATCGAGCCATTTTATTACCTGCTATTTAAAGAAACATTAGAGCCTTTGAAATTAAAATTGCTACTCAGGGGATGCTAGGATAGCTCAGCAGTTGAGAGCTTGCCTTACAATTTCAAGGTCGGAGGTTCGATTCCTGGCCCTGGCCTTGGCCCATGCAAACCCCATATGCTGAACTATGTATGGCACAGCTAATAACCACCTGAATAGCACTATGGCAGAAATTCTTGCCTCCCATGTGAGAGGCCCCCGGTTCAGTTCCTGCCCCATGCGACCCCACATCCACCTGTGTGGAATGAAACCATGTCACAACTAATGTACAACTATGGAGACTGCTCTGCCCCATCTCCCACCTGACTGCTCTGGGCCTTCCCCCTTCTCTTTCTCTCTCTCTCACACCTTCTCTCAAAGCATACAATAAATCTTTAAAAAAATAAAATTGGTACTCACATTTTTGCCATTTGAACTTGAAAACGAAGCATAAAATGGAATTGTGCAGAGTATTCCATTCACATGCCCTTGGACATCAGTCAGGCTCCTGGGTTTGATTGAATCCTGCCTTTATACCAGTAGGCACTGCTTTCTGGATCAGTACACACTGCTTTCTGGATCAGTACACAGAGATGTAATAACATCTTCCTCTTACTGTGGTGGTGAAGATTGTATGATAAAGCTCTTAGAAGAATTGTGAGCAATTACTATTTGCTCTTTTACTTCTTTTACTTCTTTTACTTCTTTACTTCTGTTACTTCTTTTTTACTGTGGCTGATTATCTTAAACTTTTTGTTTTCCCAGGCAGTATGCAATGTTGCTCCACGTGGTGTGTATGTTTGTGGTAATACCACAACCACCTCTGGTTTGACTGTAACTCTTTCAAAAGATAGTTCCTCTGGGGATTTTGCTTTGGAAGCTGGTGCCCTGGTACTTGGTGATCAAGGTAAGAAACCAAGATGAGTAATAATAATTATGGGGCTTTGTTTTTTCTCCTTAAGACTTTCCTTTTCAGCTAAATTCTTTCTATTCTGCTTAGGAGGCATTTGGATAGATAGCACTATCCCGACAGTAAGTTATGAGTGCCAGAAAAATTAACAAGAAGTGCCACACTGTTGTTTTTATTTATACTGTAGAATTGAAGCTGATACTTAAATGTCATCCGTTTTCAGAATCTTGCAGCAGATATAATGATATGTCAGAATTAAATAATGAAGTGATTTGTTTTTAAGCCTGTTTTAAAGCTTATTGTAAGTTTTCTGTGGGGTAGAATTAGATATCTTGTTGACTACCATATTCTTATTTCCTAGTATATAGGTGTACAGTAAACACTTATTACATTACTGTTTCTTGGCTCAGAATAGTTCTAGATGTCTTGAAACTGAAAACAAGGTGAATGTTACCTTTTGCTCTCAAAGGACTTACGGTAAGAGTTTAGACCTGTTACTTTAGAAGTTTTGCTATATTTTAACCCATGTTATCAGGTTTCTTCTTTTTTTTTAATGTTTGATAGTTTATAAGAAATGCAGTTGGAGGGCTCAGGAAGAAGGGATCTCTTCTGGGCTCTGCTACCTAGTTTCTCTTTGTGGTGCTTTAATCCAATTGGAAAAACATGTTCTTTTGCATGTATTAAGCAAAACCTAGATTCCAGTCCAGTTAAGGTCATTCCATTTTTCCAGTGACACCCACATTTCTAAATTTAGTACCCATCAGCCATGTTTGACCCAGTTGATCACTGCCCTCTCCGTAAAATACTTTGTCTCCTGGATAATACACTCTTCTGGTTTTATTCTTACTTCATTCACCTTTTCTTCTTGATCTGGACATGCTCTTCATCTCTCCAACCTTATAACTGGTTGGCACCTCAGAGTGGTTAGTTTTTGTATCATTTTTTCCTGGTCTGTACTTATTTTCATGGTAATCTTATCTATCCAAATTTATATTCTTCTCCCGTGACCTCCAGGCACATATTTCTTAACTGCCTTTGCAGTATCTCTACAACTTTCTCAACTTTAACATGTCCAAAACCAAAATTCTTATCTTCCCTTTAAAACCTATTTTTACATTTTTTTCCATCTCAGTAAAAGACAATTCCGTCCTTCTGTTTCCTCAAATCAGAAAATCTGGAGTCATCCTTTAATTTTTCTCATACCCATATCCAACTTGTAAGAAAATCTTGTTGGCTCTACCTTCCAAATACAGTTGACCCTTGAACAATATATCCTGAACTGCATGGGTCCACTTATAGAGGATATTTTTCAGTAAATTCATACAGTACTATAAATGTATTTTCCTTATGATTTTCATAGTATTTTCTTTTCTCTAACAATACTTTATTGTAAGCATATCATATATAATATAACAAACAAAATATGTGTCAATCAACTGTTTATGTTATTGGTTAGATATCTAGTCAACAGTAGGCTATTAGTTAAATTTGGGGGGAATCAAAGTTATATGCAGACTTTTGACCTTACAGGAGCTCAGCACCCCAACCCCTGTGTTGTTCAGGGGTCAACTATATATCCAGTATTCATCCTCCTCCCCTGCTAATACCCTGATCCAAAACACCATCATCTTTCACGTGGATTATTACTGTGATCTCCTAGTTGGCATGCCTGTGACCACTTTTGCCCTTCCTGTTTTTAACAAGAGAGGACAGTCCTATTAAAACTTAGATTACTTTGTTCTGTTCAAAACTGTCAAGTGACTTCTACATGTCTCACTCAGTGAAAGTCCAAGTCTTTTTTTTTTTTTAATATTTATTTATTTATTTTGACACAGAGAGAGAGAGAGAAATACAGAGACAGAGAGAGAACTGAACTGGGGAGCTCCCAGTTCAGCATATGGTTCTGCACGGGCCGGGGCCGGGATTCGATCCCCGGTCCCCGGTGCTGCAAAGTGAGCGCTTAACCCACTGAGCCATCCCGGGTTCCCCTAAAGCCCAAGTCTTGATAGTGGTCCAGGGCCATTCACATTCTGGCCTTTCATCATCTCTTTTGCCTCAGTACCTATGCTTCCCTCTTCTTTCCTCTTTTCCAGCTATGTACATTGACCACCACCAGCACAACATTAAAAACTTGACCAAAGGACAATTTTTTTATTTGTATTATTTTACTGTGATTATAGGTATCTGTGGAATTGATGAATTTGATAAGATGGGAAATCAACATCAAGCCTTGTTAGAAGCCATGGAACAACAAAGCATTAGTCTTGCTAAGGCTGGCATGGTTTGTAGCCTCCCTGCAAGAACTTCCATTATTGCAGCTGCAAATCCAGTTGGAGGACACTACAATAAAGCCAAAACAGTTTCTGAGAATTTAAAGTAAGTGTCTTCAAATGTTTATACCGTTAATATATTGAATCCCTATAAATCAATAAGAAAAAAATAACAAGCTATAATGGATAGTTCACAGAATTACAAGTTTCCAATAAATATATTAAAATGTATTTGAACACTAAAAGTTAAAACAAATACAATTGATATCTTCCAGATTGGCAGACATTTTAAATATGAATACTCATTATTGGCAAAGGGATGGGGAAATAAGTTCTTACGTATACAAATCAGTATTTGGAGGAAAACTTGGCATGTTTATCACTATATTACATGTACATTCTATTCTTGACGATTCTTTTGGGAATTGTACTCATAGAAATAGACAACTGCACAAACATATGTTTACAAGATGGATATTATAGCATTTTTTATCACTGCCAAACATTGGAAACAACTTAAAATGTACATCAGTGGGGAAGTGGTTAAACTATATAGTAAGACTGTACAGTGGAAAGTAGCAATTGCAGGAGTAAAAGGAGCTTTGTAAGTACTGAGAGGGATACATGTCTCTTCTTTACTGTTAAGTGAAAAGAGTGCATTACATACTTATATATGTAGAGTGATCTCACTTTTTCCCCAAAACAATGTTTACATCTTTATGTGTATATGACTTCTAATTTTTTTCTGTATGGGAAGAGGAAAATAGACTCAAGTGATTGATAAGGGAGAGAAAGGCAAAAGAATGAAAAATTGGAACCTTCAATTCTAGTGGGGCAAGAACTAACTTCCCAGTGTTTAATAATGTATACCTCTAATACAGAAATGATACATAGGAAAATACACAATTGTGCTTTGAGATTCTGAGTATTTCTATTCCACCACCACCAAAAAGGTCAATCTATTAGTTTTTCTTAGTAAAGTGCTATATTGGGAAGATCAGAAGTATGCTATTGAACAAGGATCCAGGAACATGGATTATGGTTCTTAGAAGTACCACAAACCTGCTTTGGGACATTGGTTAAATTTGTCACTCTGGCTTTCAGTTTTCTTGTCTCTAACAGAGGAGTTATCTGATTGGTGGGTTGAGAGATAATGACTAAATAGCACACAGCATTTTTATTATAATGTCAAATTAGATGGCCCTGTAAGAAAAAAAAAAGTGGGGGGAGCTTTTTGCTTCTAAATAGGTGTAGGTACTGTGAGACTCATTGTGTTGGTGAGGCAACAGATAGTAAATAAAGGAAATACTCAATTAGCTAACTGCTGGTGTATCATGTAGTTCTAGCTTAAAAAGCCAATGATCCTAAGTCATTGATAGTGATATGGATCACAGAGAACTCAGTGGTTTTGGTGGTGGAAAGGGCCATATCCTCACCCTACCACAGGTACATATACAGGTCTGCACATGTTGAAGGGTATATGTAGCCTGTTGTCTCTGGAGCTGGGTGGGTATGTTGAATCCAAAAGCTATTGCTTGTTTCTTTAATTTCAAGCCATTTTTATGTTCTATGTAGAACTTGAGTAGTAAACAAGTGAGTCAGTGGGTTTATAGGTTTGATTCCAATCATTGTTCTTTCTTTCATGCCTCTTTAGAATGGGGAGTGCCCTGCTATCCAGATTTGATTTGGTCTTTATCCTGTTAGACACCCCAAATGAGGATCATGATCACTTACTCTCTGAACATGTCATTGCAATAAGAGCTGGAAAGCAGAAAACTGTTAGCAGTGCCACAGTAGCTCGTATGAATAGTCAAGATTCAAATACTTCTATACTTGAAGTGGTTTCTGATAAACCATTATCAGAAAGACTAAAGGTATAAAATGTTTCTTCTCTTTATTCATTTCAGCATGTTGCTTATTGTAGAATAGTAGTATATAAACTTTTATACCAGACCTTTTATATACTAGGATTTATGTGAACTCCATTTGAAATAATCTGTGTCATCTAGACCAAGAGCTAAGAACTACAGTGTATTTGGCTTATCTAGAGAGTCTTCAAATTTACCTAAACAAGTTATTTTAGCAGCAGGATTTTGCTACTCATCCTTATAATCTTGGGCCTTTTTTATCATATGTTAGGTGGTTCCTGGAGAAACTATAGATCCAATTCCCCACCAGCTATTGAGAAAGTACATTGGTTACGCTCGTCAATATGTCTATCCAAGACTTTCCACAGAAGCTGCCCAGATTCTTCAAGATTTTTACATTGAGCTCCGGAAACAAAGCCAGCGGTTAAACAGCTCACCAATCACTACCAGACAGCTGGAATCTCTGATTCGTCTAACAGAGGTTTAAGTGCATGCTTTTTTGGCTTAAGACATGTGCCAAAAGACTAATATGATTTCTTTCAATTTGCTGCATGATTGATTTGGTTTTTCTTTTAATTGGGAGGCATTAGAAATAGATAAGTTTTTTAAAAGGTTTATTCATCTCTTTAACCTATCAGTCAAAGTATAGCCACTTCTTTCTAGGTACAGGACCAGTTAATTATCATGCAACTTTTCTTTTAATGACACAGAAAACTCCTGTAGTGTGAAGAGTAGTTAGGCTGAGGATGTTGGGATTCAGAGTTAAGTATATGGGAACATGAAATGTGTCAAATACCTTGAGTATTTGATTTGATACACAACAGGTCTGTGAGGATTGTGCCTATTTTTCCAACATCTGTTCACAGCTGTGGAATGCTAAGAGAACTGGGTCAGAATTTAGGCTTTTTGCTTCTAAAATCTGATTAATTCTTCTTTGTTTTAACAGATCGGTTAGGCATGACTTCTTGAAAGTAACAGGCAAGGAAAATCCAAGTATATTTCATAATCAAATCTTCTGAAATGAACACTCAGAGACCATGTTAGTAGATAAAAATAGGTTAATTCATTTTAAATGAATGATTATTTTCATACTCAAGGTTTCAAATCACTTTTTAAAACTCTTTCATATTTACTACTCTCTTCCTCGTCAGTTTTTGTTTAAAATACATGAAAGCGTAGACATACAGTACTTGCTTAAACAGTAATCCTTTTCCCGTTTGCCCCAAGAATACTTGCTGTTTTTCATGGGCAGCATCACTACCTATAGGGTGGCAATGTGGATAATAGTAACTTCAGGTACGAAGGCACAGATCATATCTTACTGAATTCTCAAAGGTTTCCAAGAATGAATTCTTAGAATTAAATGAATGTGGCAGCAAGCTGCATTTTTTTTCTAAATAGGAAAAGGGCTAAATATATTTACAATCTTTTGTTATCTGAAAATGTTTTTTTGTTTGTTTGTTTCCTTCTTTCAAAGGCACGTGCAAGGTTGGAATTGAGAGAGCAAGCAACCAAGGAAGATGCAGAGGACATAGTTGAAATTATGAAATATAGGTAAGAATAAGAACTATCAGTCATCTTCCCATCTCAAATATAGATTTAATTAGGCCAAGCAAAATTGTTTTTATTTTTCTCATTGGATCACATTTTCCTCTGAGCAAACTTCTTTTCTTGGTTTAAAATATTTCTGTCTCAACAGTCTTTACAATGAAATATTTTTTGAATAGGCAATACACTCATAGTTCTGAAATTATTTCAGAAATACATATTTAAGGCTTGCTCCCATCCTGTTTACCACCTTTCTTCACCAAAACACTCATTACTTTTTTGTAAGTAGCATACAACTTAGATTGTTCTTATACCTTTTATCTTTTAAGTTAACATTATCTCCAGAGATCTTTCCCTGAAAGGACATAGATTTCCTCCTTTTTTACAGCCACATAGTATTCTATTGCTTATATGCACCATGGTTTAACCAGTCCATTGCTAGATACACAAATATTTTCCATTCTTTTGTCCTTACAAACAGTATGCTACAATGAATAATTTCTATAAGATATTTCATGTATATGCCTGTATGGGAAATTCTCAGAAATTATATTTCTGGGTCAAAGGGTAAATATATACATTAGGATTTTGACAATTATTGCTGAATTGTGTCCTTTCTTTTTTTCTTTCATTTTTTCTTAAATTTGTTAAGGTTACATTGGTCAGTAAAAATTATATAGGTTCCAGGTGTACAGCTCTTTCCATCACCATACATTTAGCTCCCCACTCCAGCTTCCCCCTTGTCCTCTGGTAACCACTAAACTATTGACTGTGTCCATGAGATATTTTCTTTGGTGCTTTGCATTGTTGTTTTTTTTGGTTTTGTTTGTTTTTTAATAAACATGCAGCTAACATGCAGCTTATCTATACCGATAATGTGCTAAGCCAGTTTTGGAATTGATCTTACAGCTTGGAGTAAAACTGGGCCAATGGAGGAGCAGCTGGGGCTCCTGGTTCTGGGCACCAAGGTGCCACTCCTTCAGTTACTCAGTCTTTAGAGTTTTTCTTCAGCTGCTTTCTGTGATCTATAGTCATGTTGGATTCCTCTGTATGACAGAGGTCCAACCTTGAGGAAGACCTGTAGCTCACATCTTCTGCTTTTATAGGCTTAATGATATGGCCTGGTTTGGTGACAATTTTGGGCATAGTCAGCTTTTGGAAGGCTCTGTGGATGAGTTCTTTCAAATTGTTGATGGTGAGTGAATGGATACCGAAGCACCCGCACCTGGTGAGCTGCTGCATGGATATTTCGCTTCTTATTGATAATCTCATTTGGAGAATTCTTGTCTTTTCTTGGAGGACCTTCGGGGGACTTCATGAGAAACTGGCATCTCTTCTTGGCACTGGGTGTCAGGCCCTCACCACTCCACCCACCCCAGCTAGGAAGAGTCAGGTCCATATCCTTTGGTTTACTTGCCTCCATCGCTTTCCTCTTCTGAGAAGTCTCTGATCACATCGTCTCCAGCAAAAGCTTCTTTTATTATTTCCTTTTGATTTTGCTCCTGTTTATCTTCCAACTCTTCAATTGTTGTGGGGACTGCCAGAGACGTCATAGAGGGAGATTTTGCGGTTAGGATCTTCTGTAGGTCAATCATTTGCTCCTTCCTTTTCTCCTTGGGGATATCAGGCTGATAATCAGGGTTCCTCTCCAACTGCTGCCCTTCTGATGCAGGTCTGGGGAGCTTCTTATTTTGAAGGGATCCTTCTTTGCCCAGCTGCTCTAGCTCTTCCAGTGTCTCTGCTCTCTGCAGCCTCTGCAGCCACAGGGGCTCCTCTTCTTCCCCGGCAGGTCCCTCTCTCTGGACCGGCAGAACTGTCCTCACTGAGCTAACAAATTTTGCTTCCTAGTCTGATGGCTGTTTTTTCTTGAGTTTCTGAGACAGCAATTAAGATAGCACCTCCTGGCTGCTAGAATCTTTTGTTTCCTTTCTGCCCACTGGCTTGGTGTCCTGGTTGAGCGCAGACATTTTCCTAAGTGATTGCCTTTCCTCAAATTCTTTCAACAAAATTTCTTCCTCTGCCACTGGTTTTTCTTCTCCCTCACTTTCAGAAGCCTCGTCAGCCAGGGGCTCTGCAAGTTGTTTAGGGTCCTCCTGTATTTTAGCTTCTTTTGTGCCACTGGAGCAATTCCTGACCATCCAGGGATTCAGTCCATCTGCATTTATCTGTGCTTCATTCACCACATCAGGGACAAGGAGGTCACCCTCTTCTTCTGCACCTCCCTCCTCTTCTTCACTCCTAGAAGGGACCTGGAGTTTCTGCATCAGTTCTTTGTTCTTGGCCAACTGTTCCTGCATAGCCTGGTGAGTCTCCAGGTCATATTTGGCCATAACTGCCTTCTACTTTGCCCATTTTCCACTGTTTTGATGTTTAAGGCTCATTTGCTCCATCATTCTGGCTTTTTTGAATTTTTCCAGTTCTTCCAGTACTGCAGTAGGATTGACCTTCTGCAATTTCTCAAACTCTCTTAGGGCTTTCTTGGCCTTTCCTTTCTTCAGGACTTTGTGATACTTTTTGCTTTTGATTTTCTTTTCTCTTTGAGCCCTGGCCTCATAGGACTGCAGGGTCCAGGCCCTCTGCAGCTCTGCTCAGCGCATCTTAGCCTCTTCCAGGTTCATGGCTTTCAGAGAGGCCTTTTCCATGAGTCAGTAAAGGGTCTGTCACTGGCTGCTTGTTCTTACTGAGGAGGTTAAAAATTTCCTGCTCCAGGGGAGTTCTTGCCTTCCAGCTGCTAAGCACATGTTCAATGGGAGCAAAGGTTTACTGTTCCTTCTTTAGGGGTAAAACCAGCTGCTCTGCCTGCCAGTTCTTCAGAACGATGGGATCCCATTTGGAAAGGGCCTGTGAGGTTTTATTGAATGCCACTTCTCTGTGGATCTGCTCAACCACAGTCTTCTTTGACTTTGGCCAATGAGAATGAAGTTTTTATGGGCTCAAGCAGATCTGAAAGGACTAGTCTTTCTCCTGACCCATCAGAACTGACAGTGAACTCTGACACCTTCAGACTAGCCTCAGATCTTTCAGCCAATTTGTACCTATTTTTTCCATCAAGGGAACTAATCGCTTCCAGAAGTTTTTGATGTTTTCACTCTCCATCACTGTCCCCCTCATCTTCACCAGTGCTCAAGGGGTAGTATGTTGTCAAGTCTGCTAGTTCTTCCTGTTTACTTAAAGCTAGAAGGCTTTCTGCAGTCTGAATGGTGCTCATCTTAGCAGCCTGTCTCATGTAGGCCAGGAGTGGAAGCCTGAAGGCTGTCCTTTGCATTTTATATCATTTGGGAGATCATGAATCCTAGAAGGTAAAAAGGAAAACAAATTATATTTTAATTACATATGTCTACCTTAGAAATGGTTTATTTTTTTAACCGATAAAAGTGAAAACTGATGGTTAGGCAGGCGTTTTTTTTACTTAAAAATTTTAAAATAGGCTCACATGCATATGCCACAAAATTACAAAGTTCAAAAAATGCACAGTGGAAAATGTTTCCTCCTAGCCTGTTTATTAGCTATCTAGTTCTTCCTCCTTTTAACAAATATACTTTTCCAAGGCCAAAAAATATATTAAAGATGAAATTATTTTGTTATTTTGCTAAGTAATTTTTATTCAAAAGTAAATGGGTTTTTTGTTGTTGTTTTCTCCTAAGTGCTCCTATTATGGGGCTTGCTTGGAATCGAAACCAGGCGACTTTGCCAAGCTGCTCCTCTCTGGCTCTGAGTAAAAGTGGTGCAGCGTACTTGGGAGAACACAGGCTTCTGTCTGACCTTGTGCTCCCACAGCAAGTTACACTTGGCTCCTCAGCCTCCTTCTGTGTGAAACACTCTGCAAGGGATGTGCCCAGAGGTACCATGCAGTGAGGCTATAGTGACAAACATGGTTCTGACTCATCAGTGGACACTTAGAAAACACTGTGTTTATGACCAGTAGTGCTGGCTTTGATGATACTAAGATGAGACTGAGCAGACTCGCCTTCATGTCCCATATCACACATAGAGCCTTCAAAAGCTGGCTGATCTCACACCATAGAGCACAAGTTTCCACAATTATGGCTCCCTTTGAAGAATCTTGGGTCTGTTTTTCAGTGCTCTCCATCTAAATTTTCCAGTGACTCTAAGCTACAGATCCTTTCCTCATAGGGGTTTACTGGGTTGTCTATCCATACCCAACTGGTACTGGCCTGTCCTTGGAGGTCACTGTTCTTCTGCTGCCTATAGAAGCATGCTATGGGTAGAAGGGCACCCATGTTACCTCCTGAAGGTCTAAGCCAGGGGTGTCCAACCTTTTAGCTTTCCTGGGCCACAATGGAAGAATTGTCTTGGCCAACACTAATGACAGCTAAAGAGCTTATAAAAAAGAATTGCAAAAGTTTTCATTATGTTTTAATTAAGTTTATGAATTTGTGTTGGGCCACATTCAAAGATGTCCCTAGCCACAGGGTGGACAAGCTTGGTTTTTAAGCATTGACCTGCAATTTCTTTCTTGCATTTACTATCTCCTCTTGAGGACAAATGGGAATCTTTCTCTGTAATTCAGTGTGTCAGGATTTGTTAGCAACAGTGAGGTTACACTTGCAGTCTTTGGAAGCTTTAAAGACTTTAGAATTGACAGCTCTTAATTTTTTATTGCTGGTGCCAAAGAACTGCCTTACAATCAGTAAAATCATTAATAATTAATGAGATTATCAACCCTTTCAACCATTTCCTAATATATTACCTTCTGTGTCTAAATACCCTGTTGGTTTAGCATCACACAATACTGAGCCATCAATTTTCTTTTTTATGTGATTCAATACTAGGGTTTGAGGGGTCTTAGAAATGAAAATTTTTCCAAGCTGGCTTCCTTTCTTCTCCAGTTGACTTCATTGTGTTGGAGACCTTCCAGTTGCCATTTACAAGCAACCCAATAGTCTAGGAACTACTACTTTTTCATACAAGATGCTGCCAGGGGCTCAATCTACTAGCATATGAAATACAGGAATGGCCACAAATACCAGTTGCTTTCCTGAATTCTAACAGAAGAGCAGACCAGTAAGAAACCTGAAACTGCCCTAATAGTGAGCCTTTTTTTCACTACAAAAGTCATTGCAAGGAACCAAAATTCCAGAAAATTTGGATTCTAACTTTTTTCCCTAATTAAAAACAAGAACCGGGAAAGCCGGGACGGCTCAGCGGGTTGAGCGCTCGCTTTGAGGCCATGAGGACCGAGGATCGAATCCCGGCTCCGGCCCAGGCAGGACCCACGTGCTGAACTGGGGAGTTCCCACAGTTTGGTTCTCTAACTGTCTCTGTCTCTGTCTCTGTCTCTATCTGTCAAAAAGTAAAATAGAAATAACTATGCACTGAAGA
>PVKE010005017.1:0-61232 GCA_004027555.1 Craseonycteris thonglongyai | reverse complement strand
AACTAATGATGTACAACTATGGAGACTGCTCTGGGCCCTCCCCCTTCTCTCTGTCTCTCAGACAATCAAATAAATCTTAAAAAAAAATTTTTTTAATTAAATATATACCACTTAAGTGGAAAAATTAAGGGTTAAAACTAAACAAATTAAAGCAGCACAATGAGAAAGAAAACAAATTTCAAGAAACTAGATTACCTCTTAGAAGGAGGTGGGTAAAAGGCCATTCTTCACACCTCCATTGATAAAGGGAACCAATGTTTTCATAGTCAAAACAGCTATATATCACACATGTTAAAAGTAAATATGAGGTCTGACAATTAAGTTTGTGAACTCATCCTAGAAAAAGTGCTACACACCTCATTGATGAGTCTCACTATGGTCACCTTCAAAGTATTCACCCTGGGAGGCTATGCACCAATGCCAGCACTCTTCAGAGCAGTTTTGGAACTCTTTTTCTGGAATGACCATCAGAGCTATCATCATATTACCCTTGATGTCCTGAATGTCCTCAAAATGTCTTCTTTTCAATATTTCCTTTCTCTTCAGGTAAAGAAAAGAGGCATTAGGGGGCCAGATAAGGTGAGTAGGGAGGGTGTTTCAATACAGTTTTTGTTTACTGGCTAAGAACTTCCTCACAGAAAATGCCGTGTGAGTTGGTACATTGTTGTAATGCAAGAGCCATAAGTTGTCAGAGAAAATTTCAAGTCGTTTTCATCTCACTTTTTCAGGAAGCCTTTTTAGCATTTCCAAATAGTCAACTTGGTTGACAGTTTGTCCCATTGGTACAAACTCATCATGAACAATCCCTCTGATACCAGAAAAGGTGAGTAACATCATTTTGACTATTGATTTAGAATGATGGAACATTTTTGGTCATGGAGAATTGACTGACTTCCAATGTGTACTTGGGTGATTTGATTCAAGGTCGCATTGGTACACCATGTTTTATCACCAGTGATAACGCGGCCCAAAACATTCTCTTGCCTCTCCAAAAGATTTGGATAGCTCTGGCATTCTCATGATGGCACAGAAAAACATGTAACAATAATGAATGTCACTCAGCAAGACACTGCCACACATCAATATGAACACAGCTGTGACACACTAATACACCAAGGTTTGAAAACCTTTCCGAGTTGTTTGCACAGTGCTGCCAATGTAAGTGCATGGAGGCAAGTTCTCAAACTTAAATGTCAGATCTCATAAACAAACACATAAATTTCAAAACCTAAATAAACATAATATCTTACATTTTTTACTCCATAATGTCATTTCTATTTTGATTTTCTGAATGAAAACTGCTTGTTCTTTTCTTTTCACATCTCCTTTCAAAGTTATATTAATTTGTTTACTAATAATTCTTTTGTTTTCAAAATGTGCTCAGATATCACTTTTCAAGTATATATGTTAAGTGGGTTTGCTTGTGAGTGAGTATAAGGACCTATCTTTCCTGTGGATGTCAAAACAATTCCAGAAAGATGATGGGAGGTGGACTCTTCCATATGTAGAAAACCATGAATGTGAAGTTGGAGTCCTCACTCTAATTCTGCTGATGGTTGCACCCTTTCCTTCGTGCTTGTATACTGGGATAACATGAACTAAAGACTTGCTTCAAATATGTCTGAGTCTGTGACCTTATTTTGTACAACGTCTTCCCCAAGCCATTCTCCGCTTGAGAGCTGAAGTAGGCTTATGTCAGGGAAAGAATTACTCACATGCAGCTGGTTAAAGGTTTCTTTTCCCATTTGTTCCTTTCTGCTCGCAGAAGGAGATTGAACAAACAAATGTGGTCAGAGTTCTTACCCTCAAGTAAATTATAATCTGTAAATGGGGAAAAGTGTAAATGTGCAACAGCAAAGAATATGTGCCAACTATACCACCTTTATGTATTCGATTTCATACTCCCCTTGTTTTCTCTTGTTTCGTATTTGTATAAAGATCCCCAGCATTCCTTAGAATTATACAATCTTCTTGAGAACATGATTGTGACTATTTTGGAGTTTATCAGTCAGTTTGATTATTTGTTGAGTCTCACAGATAATTTTATAAATGACTGTAAACAAGAGGTATTTATTAAAATTGTGCCTTTAACTTTACAGAACTACCCCTAGTGAAATGGTAAGAAGCTACTAATCAGAATGAGATCCTAATTAATGTTTAGGAAGAGACATTAAGTAATTCTTGGGAATCACAATATCTTTTAAATTTAAATGAAACAGTATTCCAATGGAGCACTAAACCACTTTGGTCTTCTAATTCCATGCTTAACCAAAGTGGTAAACAATCTTTTTTTTCAAGTTGCTTCCTCCCTCATAGTCACCACTGACGCAGACATCATCTGGAAGAGAGGCCTCCAAGGATTAAGTAGTGCACATTAAACGTAACTTGGCAGCCATTTGGAAACTCCAAAAGGGGTAAATCAAATACCAGTGACCGATTGTGAAGCTGAATTGCTTCCTCTTTCTAATTTTCTCACGATACTGTTTGAATTCAGCTTCCCTCCTCCCTAATAGCAGCCACTTCTGACGGAAGTCTATTCTTTCATACTTGCTGCTATTTAGGAAAAATTGTTTATATTGTTGTTCTCAAGCCTATTAATAACTTAGAAAAGAGTTACACATGCTGAATTTTAAACAAAACAAATATTTTCCTATGATATTTTCAATGTTACTTCTCTATGCTCTGAATTTTATCTTTACCTCAAGAATATGGCCAAATTCTATAATAAATTCACAAAGGGTAATATGGAAAATATACACAGGATATATTTCCTATAGTTACATGGTTCAAGTTATTACAATTTCATTGTAGTTTTTTGTTTTTTTGTTTTTTTATTTCGTCCCTAGGGCTTACATAATGGGCATATAAAAAGTAGTGTTGTCCTAATAATTTTATACAAGTTTAAATATTGCACCACGTAAAGCCATATTGATGTATGCCTTTATAGGTCTTTAACATATGATTATAGTAGATTGTATTTGAAGCAATATGGAAAAACACACTTTATACCTAATATGCTTTTTCCTATTTCTCTACTTGAACTAAAAACAAAGAGTTAATTGGGATTGATTTGAGGAATTACTCTTTAAAATATTAAATAGCTTTTTTATCTTAATGCATAATGAATGCCTCAATACCTAAGAGGTATTTTGCCTCATGCATCAGTAAGACAAAAAAAAGTCTTATCCTACTTATACCTTACAGAATAGAAGCTTCTGATTTTATTATGAGCAGTAATATAGCACTGGAGACACAGGCCTTTTTAGACTAGGCTGTTTAACACATTTCTAAGAAAAATGCTCAGTTTGGAGACATGAAACCGTATCTGGCACACAAATTCTTATCCTAGGAAAACATATAAGGAATTCTAGTTTCCTGTTACTTCAACAAATGTCAGTTCTGCTCAGTTCTGGAGACTATTCTCCAGCTCTTACAGGTCTGCAGCAGAAGTAATTCTTTCCTCACCATCAATCCTTAACCAACTGAACCATCCCTGAGCCTAGCAAGATAAATAGAATATAGTCCAACACAGAGCAAACCTTTTCCATCACACAGTCCATTCCTCTGACTTTACTAATGTCTGTATTTTCACTATGTATAGATTCTACCTGGTAAAGACTTCTCATTTTTCAAGACAGCTTGAGCATTCTCATCTCTATGAAGATTTTCTGACTCTAGCTCCAATCCTATATATAATTAGTAACCTTTTTTTTTGTTCCATTGTATGTTGTACAGACTGCTATTATGTGCCCATAACACTCTACTACATGCATTTATTTACATGTTTATCTCCTTCCTTATAAAGTATTAACTGCTCCAGGGTCCTGTTTATTTTTATGTCTTATTTATTTTTATGTCTGCAGTTCTGAGCAAAGAGCCTGATATATTACATATGACATTAAATATTTGCAGAATGGCAACAATAAATGGCTATTGCGAATACAAGGAGACAAATTTAACTTGGGCTTCCACAAAAATTTCAGAAAAGTTTCTCTTTTTTTTTTTGTTTGTTTGTTATGTAGAGAATAGTTTTTTCTGTTGCTCTAAGACTAAAAACAGGAGGTAGAAGACAGATTTCCTTGTCCTCATCTCACTTTTCTATAGTCACACACGTTTCTTCAATAATTAACCCTGACAAACATTTTTAAAAGAACAATCTCTCACCCACAGAGTAGAAGGCTGCTCAAGTGTGGATTGTTTGTACAATGTAAGGTCTTTTTTATGGGGTCTCACAAGTACCTAGTGAGTTAACAGTAATGATGACCCTGACCTGAGTTAAAACAGTGGCAATCTGGCTACTCAGACTTCCTGGGGTGATCTCTTAGATTCCTCTGGCCTTTGTACCTCTGTGGAGTGAATAAACTGTGTAAGCAATAACTACACACCTCTATTTATATAATTTAAAATGCTTATATTGCTCTTCTAAAACAAATATTTATTGAACACTCCTCTAGGAAGATTCAAAGAAGCAAAGAAAATAAACCAACACTTTCACTTTTTATCTCAAGGCATCCAAGCAATAAAATATACTTCTTAAATGCAGAGTTCAATTAAAAAAAATTTTGGGAAGATATAGGGCTTTGTGATTGTTTTATCTTATTAAATCACCTGCTTTTAAAATAGCAGGCACTGTAATGAATGCTTTCAGCTACTCATAGGTTAAAAGGTGTGATATCAACTATAATAAACACAGAAACTAACAAGTTTTAATAATTAAAAATATGACCTACATATAGAAGGATTTTTCATTATATGTAGACATATTGCAGTACATTGGAATATTTCATCCCAGCCCTAATGCCAACTTATTATCAATATGACAAACTTGGTGCTTCATCCTTATTTTAATAGTCATATTAATTACTTTGGCATTATAGACAGTTACTAGTTAACTATTTATTAAAATTAGCTATTAAAATTAATTAATATCTATCTTGAGTGTCTATATTCAATCTTCACACAAAATGTTATTCCTATGGAATAAAGAAAGGGCTAACTTAAAAAACTTTTTCTATACACTCCACTGGTTGTTCTCACCTCTAACCTTGCCTCTTAATAAAGAAGTTAAGCTGCTTTAAGAGACAAATATCTATCTCCACTCTATGTCCATAGGTTCAGAAACCTTCACATCTACTATCCAACTCATTTGTAGAAGCATCAGCCTGAACTCAGGCAGCTGGTTTCCAGAAGTCAGTCTCTCACTTCTACTCCCATCTCACCTTTCCCCACCTCACCACTATCCTTGAGTCCTTGTTGTCTGCTTCTTTGGGCTTCTGAAAGGACAGCCATGTAACAGAGGCTGTGGGAGCAGCAAGGGTTCTCTTATTCCTAACTAAGAATGTATTTTAACATAAAGAAAAATTACACAGCACAAGGAAGGACCCAAATAACCAGATTTAGAGGTAAAAATGGACTTTGGTGGCTGGCTTGAAATCTTAACTTTTCTTTATAATTGTTTTTCTGGAAAAAAAATACAAATTCTGAATTGAATACATTTAAATCATAAACCAATTGGGGATGCTGGGATAGCTCAGGGGTTGAGCACTTGCCTTGCAATCACGAGGTCCAGGGTTCGATTCCCAGCCCCGGCCCACGTAATCCCATATGCTGAACTGTGGTGCAACTGGTAACCTGCCCAGATCGGGCGTGGTGACACAGGGTCTTGCATCCCATATGGGAGAACCCAGGTTTGGTGCCCACCCTGCATGGCCCCACATTCACCTGTGTGGAATGAAACCATGTCACAACTAATTATGTACAACTATGGAAATTGCTCTGGGCCCTCCCCACTTTTCTCTCTTTCCTTCTCTCAAACAATAAAATAAATCTTTTAAAATAAAAAATTGTAAACCAAGGTTTATAACACAATTTGTTAATAAAATGTAGACCACTATAATATTACAATTACCGGTATTTAAGAATATAAAAACTATTTTTTTTAAGATTTATTTTATTGATTTTTGACAGAGAGAAGCAGAGACGGAGAGAGACAGAGAGAAGGGGGAGGGCCCAGAGCAGTCTCCATAGTTGATATTAGTTTTCCATGTAGTTTCACTCCACAGGTGGGCACAGGGCTGTGCAGGGCAGGTACTGGGCTAGAAGCCTCCCACATATGTCCCGACAAGAACTGAACTGGGGGTACACCCCAGTTCAGCATGTGGGTCCACATGGGCCGAGGCCGGGATTCGATCCTCGGTCCTCGGGGCTTCAAAGCAAGCGCTTTACCTGCTGAGCCATCCCAGATTTCCCAAAAAGAAAAACTATTTTTTAATTCTATTTTTCTTTAAGGAATTGAGAATTCAGGAAGAAATTTTCAAAAGAAAATCATGATAGGTTAGTTTTAAATTGCTAAAGAACATACTTTAGGAGCAAGTCTACAATTTCCTTTCACTTCACTGTTTTTCTCATTATTTTAACCAGTTTTTTTAAATTGGAAATCTAATTCTGTGTCAAAAACCTTTTTATGGGTGCTAGAAACAGCAATGAATAAAATTCCTGGTCTTATTGAGTTTCCATTTTAGGAGGTGGGAAGTGAGAGGCAAAGAAAAAGACAGAATACAATATATGAACAAGAGAATTCAGTTCTTGATATATAATATAAACCTAACAGTGATGTGATATTGTAGGGTAGGGGGGCTATTCAAGGAGGCTGTTCTGAGGTGATAATATGTGAATGAAGAATGAATGAATACATGAATGAGCAAAACACTGTTACTAAACTTTCTAGGTTTAAGGATGAACTGGAACCCAGGACCCAGGACAAGAAGGAGGTGGCAGGTTTAAGGAACGGAGAAGTGTCCACTGTGGCTGGTGCTGAGTGAATGGGTAGATAAGGTAGGGCATGATATCAGAGTAGGTAGGGTTGATCCTCAGACGTCTGCTGGATGGAGCTCAGATGTTCTTTTGCCTGCAATAGAAAGTCTCTACAAGGTTTTATTTAGGTGACAAAATGAGTTGAGCTGACTTAATCTGCAAAGGCCCGTTTTGGCTGCTGAGACAAGAACAGATTATAACTGGGCCAGAGTAAAACCACGGGGACTGGTTTGGAGACTACTATAGAAGACAGATGGCTTAGATGAGTATAACAACAGTAAAGATTGAGAGAAGGGGACATAACTGGGCTACACTCCAGAAGCAGAGAGATCAAATGCATTTAAATCCCAAATATGGTTAATGCTATGCATATTTTTAAAAGAAAATCCACAGTAAAAGTTTTAAAATATGCAAAAATTGAGAATATGAACTCAGAGGTTGACTTTCATTTAACTTTGATTTCTGTATTCCAGAAAAGGTGAGGGCATTAATTGGAGTAGGGTGGGGCTAGAGAAGAGGTCTGGGGTTGTGGAATTTTAGTTTACACACTAAATCCCATAAAATATACTTGCACATGCCATCTTCTGCAGATATAATTTGGCCATGAAATGCACTTGTTGCTGATATATGACATGTAAATGTTTCAGTTTGGCAATAACATTCACCCTTATAACCAAAACATAGTGCCTGAAACCAAGTTCCTCCCCATCGCTGGCAGAACACACAGTATATGTTCCTGGGAGATGGGATCCAAATGGTTCTCTGCCAGAAAGGTGGTTCCACACTGCACACAACTAACAAGCCTATGAGGAACACTGCTTTACTTTTATAACTGTTGTTATCTTGGCTCTCATATAGCTTTGGATTAGTATCTGATATTAAAAAATAAAAGAATAGTCTCTGAGAAAGGCTGCTTTATTTTTTTATAACTGTTCTTATCTTGGCCCTCATATAGCTTTGAATGAGTATCTGATATAAAAAAGAGTAGTCTCTTTGCTCAGGAACTTAAAGCTCAGCTAGGCAGATAGGCAACTAAATATAAGACACTGTTGGTAGAGCAAGCATCAAAAACTCAAAGACACAACTTTGGGGGACTTATAGATGTAAATGGAAATAGAAAAGCAAATTTTTGTAAGGGCCATTCACTGAAAAGAGTCACAAAAATAAGCAAGAGGTCAGAGTGCTAAAAAGGAGTTTGCTAACATGACTAGTACAGTAGTAAATGTTAATTATACTTCAAAAAAGCTAGAAAAAATAAATATATAAAATTGATTGTGGTGATGAGTTTACAACTCTGTGTATATCCTGAAAGCCATTGAATTGTATACTTTAAATGGGTGTAATGCATGTTGTGTGAATTACATTGCAACAGAATATTAAGGAAAAAAACGTCCACAACAGACCATGCTGTTTTGCTCCATAGGAGTGGAGAGAAAAGGACTCACTGAGGGGTTCTGAGGTGTCCTTCACAGAGGCTTGCAAAGGGAGATGAGGGATTTGGAGTAGACAGGCTTCCTTGATGTGGGACCTGGGACAAATAACGTACCGGTAACCTTTGGATCTCATATTTCTTGAGTGCAATACAGAGGCAATAATAATAATAATAATAATAATAATATCTCATAGAGAATTGTAGGGTTACATGGAATTAAGCAAATCAAGGTCTTATGGTGGTTTCTAGCAATACTGGGTGTTTCATTAAATAGTGTCTCTGTATTTCTGTATTTTCAAAACATATGCCTACTTCAAATTTCAAATGTATACATATTCAGGAACTCACATCATTCAGGTACTTACATGCACATATACATGTAAGTACATATACAGCTATATATGTAAAAGGTATATATATATACACACACACACATATATGTCTATACACACATATATAGTTATGTATGTATATTTCCAGTTCTTAAAGGTTTAACAATTCAACAAAAACAATAAAAATACAAAACTTAGGAAATACTCAAGATTAAGGGGGAAAATTCTCTTTTGCGAAATGTAAACAAAGCAAAATTAATGTAATGTCTACAGATAATGCAGACCAACAGAAAAGCCTTTCTGGGACAATATAGTGAGAGGTGTGGTCACCAGCATGATAGAGCCAGCTGTTTAAAAAGGGTGGGGCTGAAAACAATCCTCACCTTCCTTTCAGTTGATTTAAGAAAACCTTAAGAACAGAAGCCTAGGCTTGTTTCTCCAGAAGGCATCAGGATGCATTGGACTCAGAGCAGAACCCAAAGGGCCTCTGCAATGTCATGAGGCAGCAGGAATCATCCTTGCCCTCCTCCTTTGCCTCTCGGTCCCCAGGTCTCTCTTTAGAGCTTTTTGAACATGCTCTATTAGCCTCTTAACAACTCTGCAAGACAGGCATTCTTATTATTTTTCCAATGATTTTTTCCCAAGGCAGCTTAGCAATATTAGCCCATTTGTCCTTCTAATTACTGAAATGGGGCTTTTTAGTCCACACTTGTTATATAAAGTTCTTTAGAGCTATCATTAAATATTCATAAAAACAATGTTTCTCAGATGCTGATTTTCCCTAGTTAGGGACATCAAAAGAAGTCTTTAAAAAGTCAAGGACAGTTTATGTTTCTGGGGCTGTAATAAAAGATTCCAAACTGGTATTTTCTGGTAAAGTCTGGATTTGCTTCACAAATTTTCCTAGTAACAAAGCCATGTTGCAAACATGATAATGTCACTGTAGCCTCATTCAGACTATTACTCACTCTTTCTGTTGCTTTGCTACTTCAGCACTTGGGAAAGTTTGAATTTCCCAGTAATGTGACCATGATACTATTTCTGTATCTCCAGTGGCCACTTACTTTCAGTTTAGTGAGAACAGTCTATGGTATAGTTAAGCTGAATTTTGAAAGCTTGCTAAAGGATTTGAATTTTTATTTAAAAATTTTAATAATGAAAAATTTGAAGTATAAAGAAAATTAATACTGAAGAAAGCAAAAATAAAATTTATTATTTCTTCTGAAATTCAATACATTTTAACCAATATTCAAGTTTCACTCCATTTTGAATACCATTATTACCTTAACCCTTCAAAGCACACACTAATGAATAGCATAATATTAGTATTTTTGGTTGTAGAAAATAGTATAAAATTATTTAATAATCACAAGTTACAAATTTACTTCAGGCCTGATTCCAAGTTTACATAAAGTTCAATAATAATAGTAATTCCAAAAATGTAAGGTCATCAGAGAAATTTAGATTCAAGAAATGGGGGGGGGGGCTCAAACTCAAGCTCTAATCTCCTACATGTAACAGGAGTGGGTTAAACACACTAGCAGCATGTCACTTGCCTTTGGACCTTAAACATTTCAAAAGCAATAAAAATATATATAAATAATAACATGGACCAAACTGAAATTCACTAACTCCTATTACCCTTTTGTCAAATTTCTATAGAAAGTTCTATTTCAAGAAAAGGAAAATACCAGGAAGCCGAGATGGCTCAGTGGGTTAAGCACTCACTTTGCAGTGCCAGGGACCCAGGATCGAATCCCAGCCCCGGCCCGGCCCGTGCGGACCCATATACTGAACTGCGGAGCTCCCCCAGTTCAGTTCTCTCTGTATCTCTGTATCTCTCTCTCTCTCTCTGTCTGTCAAAAACAATAAAAAAAGAAAAGAAAAAAAGAAAAGGAAAATACCAATGAGGGGCAGTGGGACAGGAAGTGAGGAGACCTGCCCCTTTGGTGGGTTGTCTGATAGCTCCAGGGTCCTGCTTCCCTTCAGCAAGCTTGTAATGATCAGAGGCCCCAGAGGGAAGGACTCTGAGCCCTTCCCCCCAGAGTCCTTCCCACTTCCTGTGCCCCCATGGCCCTCTTCTTTCACTGCCAAACTTGTCTCAGGTGTCATCTAAAACACGTTCTTCCATTTCCTCCATATCCCTTTATTCCTTAACCTTTAATGTCTAATTTTCATCATCTCTCTCTCTCCGAGGTTTCCAGTGACCTTGTTGTTGCCAAATGAGAGGGCTAATCTCTCACTAAGGCTAAATCCTTCCATTTGAAATCTATTTTTTTTCCCTTGGCCTCAGAAACTTTAGCCAGGCTTTAGTTATTTAGTCTAATGATCCTTTCATTCCACATGGTAGTGTTTTTTGTTTTGTTTGTTTGTTTTTTAAAGATTTATTTTATTGTTAGAGAGAGACAGAGAGATAGGCAAGGGCACAGAGCAGTCTCCACAGTTGTACATCATTAGTTTAACATAGTTTCATTCCACACACGTGGATGTGGGGCTGCATGGGGCAGGAGCCGAACTGGGGCCTCCCACATGGGAAGCATGACCCAGTTCAGCATTTAGGTTTGTAGAGGCCAGGCCTGGGACTCAATCCCCAGACCTCACAGCTGCAATACAAGCACACAAACTATTGAGCTATCCCGGAATCCCCTCACAGGGCAGTGTTTTAAATACAGGTTTTGGAGCCTGACAGACTTGGGTTTAAATTCTTCTTCCAGCCTCAACATTCTGTCTATGAAGGTGAGAGCAGGTAACTGGACCTCTCAGTCCCATTTTTCCCATCTGTAAAATAGGAGTGATAACAGTACCCACTGCATGTAGTTGTTATAAGAATAAGGCAATATAGGAAAATCATTTAAGTCAGTACCATAAAGCAAGCCCCTGATGACATTAGCTATGAGTATTCGAGAATCACAGGTTCTCTACACAACCACTCTCAAAGAATTTATTTTACAGTGTCAAGACCTTTATATTTCCATAGCTAATATCTAAATCACTAGCTTAAACATGCTACAGAAATGTTAAACCCCTGATGCCCAAAACTGCACATCTAGTTAAATCAAATGAAACCACATGTTTCACAGTCACCTTAAAATCATCTACCTCCTTTGGTGACAGAGGAAATCTCATTAATTCCTGATTTATGAGGCAGTAGATCACTGTGGTTAAAGGCAAGGACTGGAGCCTGGCTGCTTGTGTTCAAAACCGGTTCTGTCACTTACCACTAAGGTGACCTAGGGCAAGTCACTTAAACTTTGTGCCTCAATTTCCTCATTTGTAAAATAGGAATAATATTAGTACCTACTTCATATAATGCTTAATAACTATTATACTGATGTTTATTAAATAAAATATAATTTGCAATGTGGTCTTTTTATTGATTTAAAGAGAGAAGGACACTGCAAAACTTCCATAAAGCATAACAGAGGGTTTTTATTAGTTCTTATTTCTTCCTTTGAATTCTCATTGCACCTATGCTTGTCCATGATCACAACCCACCATAACCAGTTGATGAAAAAAGCTGCCCAACTGCCTCTCTAAACTGATTTCCCCAATTCCAGCCTCTCTTCTACTTTAACCCATTTTTTAATTGAATCCCTACTTGCCAGGTTAATCCTTAAAAACAGTCCTTTCATATTGTGCCTTTTGGGGCTAACTCCTCTGGTGAGTCCCTAAGGCCCTCAGACAATATCCATCTTCCTCACTGGGTGCCAGCTTATCTATTTCTCTGGGTGCACTTGTCAAAGGCCTTCCAAAAGTAGACTTCTTCAGGCCCTATATGCCCTTCATGAATATACTCTTCATGCATTTTACTCTTGTTCTTTTCACTGCCCAGAATGTGCCACATCTTATATATCCTCCAACGACCAGCTCAGATGCCAACATGCCCATGGAGCCTTTTCAAGCTGAGGCCCCAGCCATAGCGTACATAATACTACAGAGTACACAAGTAAAACAGAGGTTTTCTGTTCTCAGAACACTTGGTTCTTACCATGAGGGCCCTGTTTTAGACTCATTTACATACTTCATCCGTGAATATCTTCCTTGGCCTTTTGTAGTACATAATCTTGAAATCGTGCCTATGGTTGAGGTGAGGTTGCTCAGTTCATGGGTGACTGAGGATCCTAGTCTGGGATAAGTAGGGTTTTTTAACTTTTGTTTGTTTGTTTGTTTTAATTTCACTACCAGATAATTGAATGAGCATTCGAAGACATGAATGAGGGTGATGATATTTTGGCCACAGTGATCAGCATACCTAAATTAAGAGTCAAGTAATTTAATAAGTTCAACTTAAATGTATATTCATATGTGTGTAGAATGATCTTTATCATGTTCACCAAATTAATCTCTACATGAAGAAAAGATACAATTAAACGCCTTAGACTTTTTTTGGTAGAAAAATTAGAAATAAAAGCCTTACGTACTTAATACCATTAAAGTGGGGTATTCAGCTCTTTATAGGGGAGAAACAATTTGGGGGCAAGGGGCTGCTTATACCTTCTTTCTAATGGTTTACTTTAAACCCAAAAACAACAATGAGAAGTTCCACAAAGTGTGAAATGCCGAAGGATTCAAAATAAATGCCTCATGTGTACTCTGAATTGTACAATAATTCACTTGTCTAAGGACCTTTCGTTTTCTTAGTAACCCAGAGCTGCAGGGATGAAAGGGTGGACCAAAGGAAGCAGCAGCAGAAGTCTTTTCTTCCAGAAGTAAAGATAAATGCAAGTAAATTCAAAGGTAATGACACTTTAAATGGAAGTAGAAATTTAATTAATGTGATTTCTTAAATAATTTTTTATGGTAAGGAAAACAGGTTGACAGTGTGGGTTTAGTAATAACAATAACAGAGCCAACAGCAATGGCAGCAACAACCAGAGATGTGCTTGAGTCATAGTACACCTACTCTCCTAACAAATAGAATCCAAAAATCAGACCAGATTTACTGATTCAGTATCTGTATCTTAACCAGAGGTCTACCTTGGCGTTTAGGAAACATTTTTCTAACCCATTTACATCTGCACTAAGTATATAATCATAAATGTTCTACTGAATAAATGACCCTTTATGCTGTTCAAGTTCCTAATCCTCTAAGCAAGATCCAATTTTGATTCTTATATTTAAACTCTCAAATTCTTTTTTTTTTTTCTTCTTTCTTTCTTTTTTTTAAGTAACAAAAGCAGAAATAATAAAGGTCACTCTGGTTAAAAAGTGATTAGCTATAACTTCCAACTCATGACAAATATGCTCTGATTAAGGAGCATTTTACAATTTTTATCTTACCCTACACTTCAGTCCATACAAATATACTTAAGAGATACATGTGTTCTGATCCTCCACACACAAGATTGTCCTGAGTTGACAGTCTCAACAAAACAGTGTAAGGTGAAGGCCCCGCAGAGGCAGAAGGAGCCAGGATTTTGGAGGTCACCCATAGTTTCTGGCTTCAGTCATGTGATATCATTGATTCTCAAAGTCTCAAAGATGTTAGATACGAGTATTCAAAGCTAGAATGACATAATATGAAGATTAAAACAGAATCTATTGACAGGAGATTCTGAGTGGGATTCTACCTGGGAAACAAAATGACATTACAAAATGACATCCCAAAATATTGCAGAATGTGGAAACTGGACAAGACACCAATAGCCCAACTTTTGCTACATTTTAGAATCAGCTCTCTGAATTTTAAGGTGATCCCCTGTCCCTTCTTGAAGAGAACACTTATGTAGCTAAAATTCCTGCATGCCCACTGGCTACCAAAAATCTACATTTAAGTATTACAAATTCTCAGATATTCACCGTGTCCTCTGAATTCAGATAGTGTACAAGCTGACTGGTAAATTTAATCATTTTATATACTTCTTTTTTTTTCCTAGACAAATTTACTTTCCAGTTTCAGGAAATGTGCTTAAGCCATACAAGTAAACAACGAACAGAGGGGGAAAAAAGCAAACAGTCCTCCCTGGTTAAATTTATTAATCAGAGTAAATGTAGTTCTATCTTATCATCATGTTTTCTATGAGGAAACTGCTGTTCTTTTTTTAGATTTGGAGAAATGCTTTTCCTGATAGAACCCCCAGAACTGAGAACCCTGAACTGCAAACTTGTCCTTTGTCCTAGTTGTTTACCAGTCTTATCAGGCACACATGGATTGGCAATGTGATTCTAAGATAAAAATTCCAAAAATATAATTAGATGTTTTTGTAAGAAATGTCATGCAATGCCACGAAAATGTGTTTGCTGTTTTTCCCTTCGTACTTGAAGAGAATAGCCTCACAATTTCTTGCCATTATCATTTTCTTTCACAGAAGTCAGAAATATAAACTTGGCATTGAAGAGAGATACATACATTTTAAATAAATAATACTGAAAATATAGATCCTATCTCAAAATTCTGTGACATTTCAGTAAACCCACTTTTCTATCACATAATTCTTAAAGTTTACAATAGCATAAATATAATGCTAATAATTTTATGTCTATGAATTTCACACTAAAATATGACAAATGATAAATATGTATCCCAAGCCAGTGATGTACAAGCTTTCTTGTAGTGCCTCACTAGTTCATTATTTGAATTCTGAACAAAGGGAATAAAGAGAGAAACGTAGGAATTCACAAATGTATAGACTCTATGTCGCAGAAGAATGTTCTCTCACCCAGTGAAAGAAGTACTATGAAAACATCTCAAATTTTCTAACTCCCATCTTTTCCAGAGACAGGAACCAGTTTTGCAATACAAAAATCATCTACTGCCACCTGTTGGTAATTTATTGTCAGTGGTCCTCAAAGCTGCTAGACAAATAAACCAGACTAAAGTGGAACTTTTGACTTTTAAAGCAGGAATGATCTTCAGATTTTTATCTATCTTCCTTCATTTATATACATATAATTTTGCAATAAATTATGGGTATATATATATACTAACATACATTCCTAGAAATAAGGAAAAACAGCTGGAGGAACACATTTTCCTGATATCTGACTACAGCTTCGAAAGGAAGTATGAGACTATCACATTTCCATCCTTCCCTTTCCCACAAAAGCTGTTCAACTTAGTCCTAGGTCAGCAATAAAGATTTAAAACCAAATGGTCTTGGCAGACCTGTTTGCAGCATATTCACAACTCAAACACTCTAAGGTCAGCTAGAGAAGTTTCACATGCTCAGCCAAAGAACCACAGGCAAAACCTCTATTTTTGAGGACATGTTTAGAGAAAATTTACAATATAAGGATTTCATAACACTGATGAAGGATCCCAAATGAGAGATCCACGGTTAGAACTGGAATACCCCATTGGCAAGATTCTGTAATTGGAGATATAAACAAGGCCCTTTTAAATTCAGAAAGGGTGGGCCCAAGTTGCTGCAGTTCGCTTCATTTCTTTTTTTGCACAGTCTAAACAGTTTTAAAAAACTTTTGCTAAGAGGTATTAAGGGTGACAATTATCTTCTTGAATTTAGAGGGTATTTTAAGAATCAAGTGCATAGGTAAATCATTTTGAGGATATTACTTTTTCATCAACAATATACCAATTATCCCCTTCAAAAATGAACTATGGAGATGATTTTTTAATTTACTTCATGTCACAAGTCATACAATTATATGCATGCCACACCTCTTTATCTGTTTTAAAATACTGAAAAACTTGAATTTGAATAACCATCTTTCCAAAATTAAAGTGAAGTATAATGCAAATCAGAAAAACATACAAATCCCGAGTCTTTCTTTCACATCCCCAGACATGAGCAAATTTGTCTGCTAGCACACTAAAGAGTTGTCTGTAATTCTATGGTTCTATAATTAAGACTTGTACAAATTCGGCTGCCAAAAAATCACCAGAGTGGGTGGTGAAAACAGCCAAGTAAACTCTAATTATGGAAGGCGGGTTTTCTAAGATCTTACATACAAGAAGCAAAGGCAAGATCAGACAGCTAAGAGAGTTAACCACAGCAATATAAATAGACTTGTCAAGTTCAATGTAAGCCCCTCTTTGGTAACAGCTGTTACCTCCCATAGTTCATAGGTACTTGAAAAAAATAAAATAAAACATCTAGGATCCTCTTTTTGGAATCTAGCACTTAACAATTCCCAAAAAATACAGTTATGAAATTTACACATGTCATTTTCACTCCTGAAATTACCTGGGACAACAGTAGCCCCAGATAACTTCCTATTTTATATTTTAGCTCCTCCACTAGTATTATTTTTTGAAGTTCCATTTGAACTTTAACAAAATGCCATCACCGATTCTAAAAGACAGAGTGCAAATGCTAAGTGTACAACCCAATAAATTTACCTAAACTGAACACATGCATATAACTAGCACACAAGCACCAGCATTTTCTGAATCTCGAAACGACCTCCACTCACTCAGAAAAGAGGACATTGTATTTTACAAAATAATACCACACAATTCTGTCAATAAGATTATATAGTATATTCTTACTGTCTGTATCTGTAATTACAGACTTAAAGTAGAAGTGATTATGCATTTCCCCTTTGCTTTTACAAACATTTATGCCCATCTTTCCCTTTATCAACTAACTGAACTTCTTTCCAGTAGATGCTGAAATACCACCTCCTCTATGAAATATCACCTTCCTTGACTCTCACAGAAAAATGAATTAAGTCTTCATCTATATTCACAGAGTAGTTTCCAAATAGTCTATGTTTACAATTATCATACTGAATTATGGTTATTTACATGGACATCTACTGTTTTAGACTTATGGGCAGAAAAAGAATTTGATCAACTCATCTGCTGTTTGGGCTTTAAACTGCATGCTAATGGATGACTCAGTGTTTTTTTTGCATTATTTCTTCTACCATAGACACCTGAAGTATCTTTCAAAAAAACCCCACCAATATTCTACCAAACTTCATTCTATAATATTAAATGAAGTAAAATATATTATCTAGATGTTTTAAAGTATATATCTTAGTGTCCTCCATATAAATAATTTGTAAGAGGATAATTTATTCAACAAATAAAATGTGCTAATTTTAATATAAATACACATTAATAATATATTTAGCATATATAAGTTGCTATTATTACAATACTTTGTGATAGAAGCAGCTATTTTCTTATAAGCAATTATATTAAGGTACTTAAAAGTTCACAAAATACACTTTTTAGTCCTGACACTCCCACTTCCTCTTAGCGTGTTCCATCCCCATCCTCTACCACTACAAAACTGAAGAAGCTTATTTTGACTAATTTGAAATTCAATTTATACATTCAGTTCAAAGATCATAGAAGAAGAAACATGAACATAACATGAAAGTCAGAAATTCCAGGGCTCTCCTACCTGTGTGGCTAAGCTGGCTGCCATCATGTGAGTCAGAAGTTTAGCTGCAAACATGGAATACCTGGCACAGAAGATATGGGAAAGAACAGCCAAGCAGAGGCCTGTAGGAACAAAAAAGTCTGCATGTGGTTTTACAATCCATGAAGAAACAGTAAGTAGCATTCTGAAAAGCACTGGGACAGTTAAGCACATAAAGTCTGTAGCCTGCCTAGGCAGCACAGCACATAATCTTCAGGAACAATTATGTTGCAGTTTTCATCTACTCCATTTTGCATCACCTACAAAATCTTCACACTTTTCAATTAAGCCCCAAAGTTAGCTTTAATTTCCACATGTCCATATGTTAATTTCTCTACTAAAAATAAAGTACAAATTAAGCAGATTAGTAATTTTATTAAGCATTTAGTATTCTATATTTCCATTAGACATGTTTTACTGTTTAAGAAAATAATCATATTCCGATTTTATTTTCGAAGACCAGGTGATTTGGCTAAGAAGATACAGTTAGAGAGCTGAACAGGATTTTTCAGGTATAAAATTGTGAATGGTACTACCAAACTCAGGTTTGGTAATTACCTCTTTTTATCTACTAAGAATAGTTATGTAATTACAACAGTGGTGATTATGAATATAATTACAACAGTGGTAATTATGAATTTTAAAAGCA
This sequence comes from Craseonycteris thonglongyai, assembly GCA_004027555.1. Taxonomy (NCBI): domain Eukaryota; kingdom Metazoa; phylum Chordata; class Mammalia; order Chiroptera; family Craseonycteridae; genus Craseonycteris; species Craseonycteris thonglongyai. Next base: position 42,674 of record PVKE010005017.1, on the reverse strand, counting down.
ACCTTATGCTACTGGGTCCTAAAACCAGGAACAAAATAAATTTATATGCCTTTCCTCTGAAATGACTTTTAACTTAAACATCTACATTTGTAAGTGTGATGAAGAAAGTTTTTATTTTCTTTAAATCTACTTGAATTAATCTATTTATAGTACATCAAGGGGATGAATAGAACCTCAGCACCAACCCACAAAATCTTTTGTCTTGCAATTTGTATACATTTCTTTTAATGCTAGATTTTAAGTGCAGAGTGTATACATATTTTAAAAGTGTTTCTTGTGTTTTAAAATTCAAATGTGCAGCATATACTAACTTTTTCACTGAAGGCTTTGATTTCACTGTCATCCTCAGTAGGGTTGTTTTGTCTGTGAATTATTTAAAGGTAACAACAGTATGTGTGCCGCTGTGCCCTGTACTTTGCATGCATTACCTCATTTATCAATGCTTCCTTGACAAACAGGAGACACTGCATTTATTTAACATTTCGTTTTCTCATTACCTTCTCTGAAGCTATGAAACAAACTTTTAATGCACACCAACTTTTGGCATAAGTAGATTGGGCATGTGCCATATGCCCACAAGGGGTCTAGTTTTCTGCACAGAGATGTCTCTCAACTCATTTTAGCAAAAGCTTTCGATGTTTAGATTTTAATAAGGTACACAAACTTCAATATAGGAAATAAGATGCTGAAGTAGTTGAGGTTTTTGACCTAGAAATTTGGCAAGATATCTAGAGTAATCCATTTTTAGGAAGGCTTCCGTAGGGTGATCTGGGACAGGTGTGGAGATCCTAGGGCTGCTTCCCAAAATCCACCCACACAGGTACACAGTGTATCCAGAAACTGCAGAGTCATGCCTGATTTTGAACCTTTACTTTTGTAGTCTATAAACTATTGAAGCTGACATTCCAAATTCACTAATGTACACTTTGAATTTCTTACGATGTTCCAAGCTAGCTTTAACTCAAGGTTTAAGAGGGTGTGTGTTGTGTTGTGTGTGTGTGTATGTAACATATTGACTTAAAAACTGGGCCTTGCAAGTTTTGTTTTGTTTCATTACAGGATATATGATAATAAGTATATGCTTTACTGTAAGTTTATTGTGGTAAATAGTAACAATGTCAGACAAGGGTAGATTTAGCACTGGGCAAAGGAGAAATGCACAAGCCAACTGTTTTAGTCACAGGCTTTTCCCTTAACTTGGTAATATTCCAATATACTCCCATTTCATATATAAATTTAGCACAGTGAAACCTGACTAGCTCAGAGGTATTTATTTATATATATATCAAGCTTCAATTAAAATGTTAGTGTGACACCTGGTGGCAGTCCAGGAAAATAGGCTAGATTCTCCAGCCTGCAGCTGTACTGTATGATGGTTATCTGGATGCTCAAGATGGGTATGTGCCCCAGCCTCAGTTAGCCTTGGGACATATACTGAACAGACTTAAAGAAATGGGAGTAAATACATCAGTTAGCGAGTTTCTAAAGCGCTATGTTTATATAAATAAATTTAAAGAAATAAATGCTGCAGTTACCAAGTTTCTAAAGCACTATATGCTAAGTATTTATCTTTTATTTTGTTATCTGATATTAAATAGCTGTATTTAGCATACATGATTTAAAATTACAAGTCAGTTTTTTTTTATTGTAACAAGGCATTGATTTAAATTCCCTTGAAATGTAAATCACAGGATACAAAATGATATTACCATAAATAGATTTTTTAAAGATTTTATTGTTTTATAGAAGGCGAGAGACAAAGAGAAGTGGGAGGTGCCTACAGCAGTCTCCATAGTTGTAAATCACTAGTTGTGACATAGTTGCTTTTCACACAGGTGGATGTGGGGCTATGTAGGATAGGAAGCAAACTGGGGGCCTTCTGAATGGGAAATGAGAACCTTCACCACAGGGCTCAGCAGTTATCAGTTGTGCCAGTTCAGCATATGGGTTTGCATGGGCCAGGGTCAGGATTCGAGCCCCGGACCTTGGTTGCAAGGCAAATAAATGCTCAGCCTATTGAGCTATCCTGGCATTCCCTAAATAGATTTTTTTTAATAAAGTATAATAATTCCAGGTATTACCTAAAGGTTTACTCTAAATAGTTTTTAAAAAATCAATTTCTGGGCTACTGAATAATTTTCCTTTATTTTTTTATCTAGCAACATGTAGGTTATAGACTCAGTAGGAAAAAAAGCAATTAATTAGTTCACTAACACAAATAACTTTTTTTTTTAAAAATATTTATTTTTATTGTTTTTGACAGAGAGAGAGATACAGAGACAGAGAGAATGGGGAGGGCCCCGAACAGCCTCCATAGTTGCACATCATTGGTTTTTTCATATAGTTTCATTCCACAGGTGTGCGCCGGGCTGCACAGGGCAGGAACTGGATCGGGCCTCACCCCGGTGAGAACCAAACTGGGAGCATTCCCCAGTTCAGCATATGGGTCCGCACAGGCTGGAGCCGGGATTTGATCCTCAGTCCCCAGGGCTGCAAAGTGAGCGCTTAACCCACTGAGCCATCCCGACTTCCCCACAAATAACTTTTCTATATGATTTGAAAGTGAAAGGGAAGATAATATACCCTTAGTAAAGGGGTCTCCAAACATTTCAGCTCGCGGGCTGCATTAACTATCAAACAGCAGTTTGGGGGCCGACTACACACTCGAGGTCCAAATAAAAAAGAATCAAAACATAGATGTTGTTTTTAATTATTTATTTAATATTATTTTAGTCAGATAAAAAGGTCTCCACAGGCCGGATAAGAGGGCCTTGCAGGCCGCAGTTTGGAGACCCCTGCCTTAGTAAAATGATAGCACTGATAATCTTCGATTTAGATAAGAAAAACACTAAAGAACAGATAGGTTGTTTTGATATCAAACTGAGCCAAAGATCTTCTTATTTATGTATGCAATATTTGAATGTTTGCATGTGTAGTGTTTGTATTTGAATATGAATTATCCAGTAAACATCTCTATTTTCTGCATCCCTTAAGAATGGAAAACACTATGCAAATTATTGAAATTTATCTCTCTACAAGCCAAATATTAATAGTACTTTTTCCCATGAAAATTTCTTTAAAATAGTTATAAATTTTCTATCATCTATCTATCTATCTATCTATCTATCTATCTATCTAATCTGTCTTCTCCAAAGGTAAATCTAAACAAAACCAAATGATCACTACATTATTAAATCAGTCATTAGCTTGCTAGCTTAGTTGTTTCCTATTTATTTCCTCATTTAATGCTAGGTATAATTATTACTTTTCCTATTTTTTTGTTGATCATCTCTGTGGATTCTCCTACACCTGCAACTCTTCCTCAGTATGATGCCTCCTAGTTACTACTAGTAATAAGCTAAGGACAGGAAAACAAACTTGTCAAGCTGAAAAGTTCTCTAAGTTGAACAAGAGTCAATATGAAACACCTGAGAGTATACAAGTTCCCTCTATTAGAAGAAAGGATTTACTGCAGAATGAAGTTGCAAGATCAGCCTCCAGATAATAATGTGAAACTTGTGTGGTTCAATATAATAGCCACTTGAAATTTAAATTTTATTTGAAAATTTAAATAAATTAAAAATTCATTGCTTCAATCATACCAGCCATATTTCACAGGCTCAATAAGATATGGCTAGTAGCTACTGTACTGACAGTACCAAACATTACAGTCATCACAGAAATATTCACTGAAGTGTCCTGATTGAAAGCAAGAAAGAGTATATTATATTGCTAAAGGGTTTTCATTAAAAAGGCTAAAATAAGATGGCTCAGGATCTGAAGATATGAACTGAACTTACATAGCCACAAGTATATGGAGGAAGTTAGGTCAACACTGTATATTCATTTATTTATGAATTTAACAAATAGCTATTGAAAAACTGTACATCAGGGGCTGTGTTGGACAACAGACATAATGCTCAAAGAGTTACCTACTGCTCCCTCAATGCATGTCTCTATATTTCTATCTGTATCTCTTCTCAGACAGAGACTGGTTTATGAAAGGTCATGGAACACAATTCCAGACAGAGAGATGTGCAGGAAAACATTCTGAGTGGTTCTCAGGAAAAGTTTTCATTGCTCTTAAAACAAGAAGCAAATAAATGCTTATTTCCCTTGGCAAATCTCGACATTGTTGTATGATGCTTAGGGCTGCTGCACTCAGCTTAAGACCATGTAGGGGCAAGGCTAAGAAAATAAAACAAAATCTTTGAGAGAGCAGAATAGAATAAGAAGAGGCTGGACTCTTCAGGATGCCATTGAGGTGCTAAATCTGCATATTTAAAATATCTGAGCTGTCTTTTGTTACTTGCAGCCCAGTTCATCCCAAATTACACACCTATATGTGCATAATTAGAGAAATCCAACATTTTTGTGCCATGTCAGAATTAAAACTAAGCTCTCTGACATTACCTTCAAACAGCTTTCTAAAAAGTTTTTACACATCTATTCTTCTTGTGAATAACTCCCCAGTTGACAGTCAGAAAGAAATTGTTTTGATACATCCACCCCTTTAATTATAATGGATATTTTAGGACAATGATTACAATGAATATGAACTTGATATTTTTGGGAGAACTTGACAAAAAGTTTTAGAAAATATCTCTTATTTTTAAAAATAATTTGAAATGAGTGGGCAGCATCTGGTAGTTAGTTATAAAGTTTTCTCTGAAAAAATACATGATCAGAATCTCAGTTCGTAAAATAGAAAAGGCATAAGTAGAATATTCTTGCAGATTATTAAGCCTTAAACAAATTATAAGCATGCTTCAAAGGACTTTGGATTACATTTATTTACTTATCATGTAAGTTTTGTTATTTAGCAATTTATAGATAATTACTGCCTGTTACTAAAAAATTGACATCGTGTTGGCATTTATCACTTAAAAATCTGTGAAGTAAATAAAACCATTAGCCATTTAAAAGTGAAAGCTTTAGTATGACTAATGTGTTAAAGTACTTCACCATCATCAGAAAACAAAACAGAACACACACGCACAGCACCAGATATGTGGTGATGGAAGGAGACCTGATTCTGGGTGGTGAGTACATAACACAATGCACAGATGATGTAATGTAGAATTGTACACCTGGAAACTACATGGCCAACCAGTGTCACCCCAATAAATTTAACAATAAAAATAAATAAATAAAACAAATCTGAGGTCTGTCCATCTGTAATCTCAGTTTAAAAGCATTCCAAACATAGGAGATTCACCTACAAGTTCATGAAACATGTCCTAGTTCACTTAATGACAGTAAAAATGAAATCTGCTATGGAATGTTATAGGGTCTCATTAAGATCACAAGGCCATATGAATTGTATTCAGTCAAAAGCAGGATGATTCCAACCCAACAGTCTTATCTTTGACAGTACACAATCAACTGAATGAGAATCAAAGATTCTTTGACATCATCTTCCACATAGTAATGTATATTTCAAAATATGCTTAGGTTCCCTAATAATTATATTATAAAATAATAGCATTATCTCATGTTTTTCTAAGTTGTAACTTCTCCCAAGTCACCTCTGCGGTGAGTTCCATAATCTTATACTAATATTGACAGTTATGTGTTCTTTTTTTTTCTCTTTTTACTTTTCAAGCTTCTAGGGATAAACTTAAATTTAATTTCTTGGATTTTTGGTAACTTGATTTACAATTTTAAGTCCTAGGTATATACCTTGATCTTTCATTTTTCTAGGCTGAGGATTACTAAACTTTTTGGCCTATATGCCTATTTCACCACACTGATCATTTTAGTTGTGCTGTTCTAGTAACTAGAACTGTGAACTAGAATTGGAACAGATATACCATGATCTATGTTAATTTAAATAAAAAAGGTTTAATTCAAACTTGTCCAACCCATGGTCCACAGCCACAGGTGGCCCAGGATGGCTATGAATGAAGCCCAACAAATATTCTTAAACTTTCTTAAAACATTGACATTGCTTATTTATTTATTTTTTTAAGCTCATCAGCTGTCATTAGTGTTAGTGTATTTTATGTGTGGCCCAAGAATATTCTTCTTCCATTGTGGCCCAAGGAAGTAAAAGGATTGGACACCCCTCACTTAATTCCTGTCTAATTGTATGTTACAACATTTCCAGAAAAAAAGCTAGTCAGATTGCTTCCAAATTCAGAGCAATATTTGATGTAACCTGACCTGAAGTGTAGAATGTGTATGTAAGACATAAAATTCTCTTCTCTAGTTCCTGGGAACCCATCAGCCGTTTGGACATTCATCCTCCCCTGAAGCTGAAACTGAGACACAAAGACAAGACCATGTCTCTTCATCTACGGGACAGGCAATATACATTACAATCTGTCATAGACAGAGAAAAACAAACAAAACAGAACAATAGAGTTGATTCTTGAATAACATGGATGTGAACTGCATGGGTCCTTATATGCAGACTTTTTTTCAATCAACAATTAAAAAAATTTGCAGAAGAACCACATAGCCTAAAAATAGATGACATACACTTACATGTAAGGTATTGATAAATACAGCATAGTACTATAAATGCTTTTCTCTTTCCTATGACTTTCTTAACAGTTTCTTTAGCTTACTTTTTGTATGAATGCAGTATATAAAACATGTCATTATTGGCTAAGGCTCTGGTCAACAGTAGGCTATTAACAGTTAAGTTTTCAGAGAGTCAAAAGTTATATGTGCATTTTAGACTAAGTAGAGGGGTCAGTGCCTTGAGGTGCTAAATCTGCTTATTTAAAATATCTGAGCTGTCTTTTGTTACTCACAGCCCAGTTCAAGGGTCAAGTATAATTTCAAATACTCATATAATGTCAATTAAAAAGTAATAAATGTAGTTACTGATATTTAGGTGTTGATTCTCAAATATATGGGCAAATCTATGTAGCCTTTGCTAGAGTGAGTTGATATATATATATATATATATATATGAACAATTCTTTCATGAAATATCTTATAATACTGCTAAGTCTTCTATAAAATCAAAACAGCCTTCTTTCATTTTTTTAAAACTCTTGGTTTTGATGTTCAGTATTTAAAACAAGCAAGGGATTTTAGTGGTTCACAGCAGCACTTGGATTTATCTCTCCATGGAAATATGTAAAATTGCAGCTAGATTTTATTTCAGCATTTTACTGTTTGGCTTTATTTCACTAGTCTATGAGATTTCTGAAAATATATTAACATTAAAGTAATATATGAGGTCTTCATCTGGTTTTGCAACTATGTGGACCTAGAAGAATCTATTAAGCCAGAAATATCATCCTTATGAAAGACGTTATTAAGAATAATTAAGACTTTCAACCATATAATCAATATAGAAAATGAAAATAATGCTATAGTTACTCAAAGTTAAATTAAAGGTAAATAATTTGACAGACATTAACACAATTCAAGTTCCTATTCTTGCCAAAAATGGGGTCTAGATGTAAAAGGTAAAAGGCAATTTATTTTTTAAAATACTAGGTGACAATATTTAGAGCTACTAGGTTGTAGAATACAAATCAACCAAAGGTGTAGGTTTTGTGTTGTTTTTTTTAATAAAAATACAAACTACTTTTTATATGTTATCTCATACAATCCTGACATTCTACTGCCAACCTATACTCTAAATCACAAAACTATTCATTATGTATTATATACTTCCCTATTATCTAGCTTCTATCCCACACTGTATTTTATATTCCTTATAAGTCAGAACTGTGTCTTGTTCTTTCCTATACTCTCAGTACAAAGTTGGCCCTCATAAATATCTGTTGAATGAATTAATGAATAAGACGACAGACAAGCTTATTCTCCTAGTGCCGATGAATTATAGTGTATTTTCATCTTGCATATATAAAATGGCTATAAGAAAACACTCTCATTTTCATAAATATTTAAAGTTATGAACTCAAAAATATTGCAACTGACCTGAGATACATATAAATCCAGAAGAAAAAAAGGCTTCGTTGTATGAAGACAAGTTGTCGGTCTGGGCGTAGACAGCATACACGGACATGTATGAACAAGCACATTCCACATAGTCTGAAGTGTCCTCAATCACTTTGCAAAACTGACTGTCAGACAACCAGCTAGGACAAAAAACAATTTTCAGTACTTCTGTTTTATCAATGTTTAAGGTGTTGAGATAGTTTTAAAGAAAACTTACTGGACTAAGGAAGAGTTCTTGATTCAAGACTTAAGCAGATTACATTTTCAAGAAAAAACACTAGAGGAAATGTCTTGTTCTAGACATGGCACCACAGTTCCCACAAGGCACCTTAAGCAGCAAACTAAATACCATCCAAACCCTAAAGTATTCCCATTACAGAAGAAGCTGGTCTCAACAGAGCAGTACCAGTTGTTACTTAGTCTAAAGCAAACACGCCCTACGTTTTCAACAGAAGGCACTCTTCTGTTCCCAAAATCCCAAATGACTGACACAGCCATTATGTGCAGTGTTCACTTTTCCATATTCTTTATAATTCCTTGTATTTTGAACCACACAAATCACTTATATGCTTTTCTAAAATTCTCCCTCATTTTTTCTAGATTTTGGAGCCAGTTATAGTACATAAATGTTTTCCAAGGGTCTTTCAAAAATTCCCTTCTATAAAGTTTGCCTAATTTAGCACAAAAACAATGTCAGGATTATAGCAATACAACATCACATGCCAAGTCTTCTGAGCATAACTCAGTGAATAGTGGTTGAGCCTCTTTCCTTTTAGTGTCCTTTGATTCTCTACTTTTCTAAGGATATAATACTTCTTAACTGTGACTGCGGGTTCAAGCTTGAAGCATTCATTATTAATTATATATTGAGGATTACAGAGTAACTATGTATTAGGTGTATGATCTGTCATCAGGCATTAGAAATATCAATTGATAATTTTTCCAAAGAAAAAAGAGACTAAACAGAATTTTGGTGTTTAGAAAAGTGTTGGTTGGATAGCCAACTAAGCTATTAAACCTATCTTGAATTTTAGTTTCTGTGGCTGAAAGTCAGTAATAAACAAAATCTAATGACCGATTTGGACCCTAGACCCTCTGGCCATCACTATCTGATTGAGCTCTGAGTGATAGACATACTCAGAAACTTGAGGGGTTAGGCCAATGAGAATCAGAGAAAGAATCACTCTCATCTTTCCATTCCTATGCATGGCTTTGTCCCAAAATGTACTCCAAACCATATGTGGACTAGAATTATAAATCCCTACTAATCCCTCTAAGCATAGAGCATCAGCTCAACCATAGCCCAGATGGAAGGGGTGAAAAAGAACTTCCTTTCCTGTCCAATATATTAACCCAAAATCATAGAAAGGTTGTCTGAATTGAGCAAAACTCATGCTCAGTCCCATGGAAGCATTAATAATCAAGAAGTAAATGTTGCGTTAAACACATATTTAAATTCTCTGACTATATTTGCCACCTGTGCAATGCTAGACCATTTCCCAGGCTGTTTTGTCTTATTTATTGTAAACATTATTCTACAGCCTAAAATCCATTGATGCTCAGTAAAAAATATTGGGCTCAATGACAATGGAATTGGGGAGAACTAAATTTTGATTTTAAATAATTACTAATAAGTACCTTGCAGCAGCCTGATTCCAAAGGAGACACAGAGATGTCTTGGGAACAATTCTAGGCTCAACAGCATAAATCCTGTAGAGAACCTCATTGTTGTCAGTCAGGGGTTGTGAACTCTGACCTTTTACACTCAAAGATAATACCTATAATACATGTATAAAAAAAGAAAAACCAAACCAGAAAATTTAATGATGTTTCCAAATATATGTCATGACTGAATCTCCTATTCTGAACTTTGCTTCATTTTTTTCTAGTCACTTTAGTCACTATTTACTGCCACTATTAACAGGTAGCTTCCTTACTAACGCAGGACAGCCCACTGGTTTTCTATCACAAACATGCCATCTCAATTTCAGTTACTGGGCAGTCTTCAGTTGACAGCACTTACTTTGATTACAATTGTTGGACTTCATCACAAGAGAAGTATAAAGTTTAATAGAATATTAGTTCAAGCTATATTTTTTTCACTTTCCCTACTTTTACATGTAGTTTACTCAATAAAACATGAAGTAAATATTTCCAACTGTTTTCAAGATAAAACATTCTACAAATAGTTCATAAACATAGGACATATTTCATAATTAGCCAATCATGTGTAGCACTTCCAACAAATATGATCAAGCAAAAGTATTCTGAGGACTGTGGCTGCTACATGCAAATCAGATTCCAACCAATACCCTTTATAGTGATAAATTACCTTATTTTTCAGGGCAGGAAGGTTGTTTCCATTTATAAACCACTGTTGGCTGCTATACTCAGTAAACTGAACTAATTCACATGTGCTTTCCCCAGACGTTATTTCTGCATCCAGGACATCCAATAACCTCTCTGGAACTCGAATATAATCACCTTCCTTTCCTTCAAACTTGTGCCCATTGATTTGCTGAGGATACCAGTGAAGAGCCCGTATGGATAAATATGGACAACTGTCAAGGATGGTTTTGCTTCTACAACAAAAAAGCAATGCATCTGGTAAAATGTCACTATACATATATTTTCTATTTATTCTATATATCCACTTATATTTGTTATTATAAAATGAATTGTACTGGGGCTCTCTTCTTTATGTATACATGATGCTACCAACCCAGACGCAGTACAGATAATGTGCTTTCAGTTCTTTAATCGTTGTCATGATTTTTCCACAGAACTTTCTGTATCCTCTTGCCTGATCCCCCCTTACAACCTAAAACACGGGTTTTTGAAAGCTGTTTCATGAATATTCGATAAAAGCTATGGCTATAAAATGGACTCTTCTGTGTTAGTCATATCAGCATTGGTGGAATAGGTTGAAGAAAAGGCATACCACTAAAGTGTGTTTTATTTAAGAATATCATAAACCTTACATAAGTGGAGCCATGTTTTCATCAAGCGTTTACCTCAGCCTCTTCTAACCCAGGAGAACATTGCTAATTTAACCGTGGTACTGGAAAGAGAAGCAGCCCCAAACAGTGACCTTTCTCCATTTAACAATCTATTTGAACAGCCCATAGGCATAAGACACTGTGCTCTGTAAACCTGCTTCCAACTCTCAATGTATATAAAAATCAGTTGGAAGTGTGCATAAAGCTATTGGCACCAACAACAACAAAAAATCCAGATTTCTGGATAACACCCCTGACTTACTAAATCAGAACCCTTGATTGGGGGGCTGCCAGAGGTTTTAGGAATCTGTATTTTTTAACCAGTCCTTCAGTAATTCTGATACATATTGTTTGCAAATAATGAGGAGATACAAAGATGAATCAGATCTAAAATCTGCCTGAAAAAGTTTAGAGATTATTAGGCTATTAGGATAAATATTACGCATCAAATATTTAAAACATTATATAGGCCACAATAGATGTAGAGTATGTATAATTATATCATGGATCTAAAGATACTTTGTCAAGACCTCTAACAAGGGAAACAGAACTAAAAATTTTCAATAAAAGGTTTGAGAAAGTAAGGGAAGGATACAGGCTAACTTCTTCCTCTAACTATAATATATTCCCTCTATAAAAAAAAAAAAATTAAAAATAACATAAAATCTGCTGCTCCATCTTTAACTACTGCATTTGAATTGATGCCCTGAAATATCTGTCTTTAATCCAGCCATTCATCCAGGCAGAGCTCTACACCCTTATGCCCAAGACTCCTATCAAAGCCCCTCAATCTGTTTAGGCCATGCACACCTCCAAAAGAGCCTAAAATTCATCTCTTCCTCTCCCCATCTAGCTTCCTGTATTTTCACTGATGACTCTCAACTAAAAGCTGCCACTGCAGCCAGCCCCCTCAGCCATGTACAATGTGGCTGAGATCAGTGAACCTCAAACACATGGCTACACTTCCCCTTTCTTCTCCACTAGAATCTGCTCGAGATTTACCCAGCCAGAGTCATCATGGACTCTGCTGCCATTGCATACTGAGGACATCACATGCAGTGACTGTACTCAACCTTGACACAAGTGTCACGAATTCCTGGGTCCTCTCACTGCTGATGACCACATTCTCACTTATACTTTAACCTCCTCCTATATCCAGGCCCTTCCACTGCACTCACTTTGATCAATCCCACAGTCTGCTGCATACCCAGGCTGAGTGAAGGGGAAACAATCCAGTGGGGAAAAAGTACATTATCGTGTCTACTGGCACCACTATAAATCCACAGTGACCAACCTAAGTCGGTCCTCAATGCCACTTGACATTGTTTTTACAGTACTTGGCTTCCAAGTGATTATTCTAGATTCCATCATTCTCTGCAATATCCCTGCTCAATTCTCAAACACTTCACTCTTAGTAGATGCCCCTGAATACTGCTTAAGACAATACACACATAAAAAATATCAGAATAGTCAATATCTTCAGTTTTCTGAGGGAAAAAAAAAACTAGTTTTGATTTCTCTCTTATTGTCTATGTTCTATTTCTCACCTATATGTTAATTCTACAACCTAATTATTTTCAAGATATCATACTCTCCATGTCCTTGACTCAATTTCAGCCCTCATCTTTTCTTACCTGAACAATTATCCCCTATGCAGCCTTCCTATTTCTTTATTCTGTTCTTTAACCTTTAACAATGTCTTCCAATGACAGATCTAAAATCCCTAAGTCTGGTTTTTATACACACACACACACACACACACACACACATTTTAGCTTATTCTATGTTCAACCTTTAAAGATTGATGATCACCCCAAACATACCACCCTATTCTTGCCCAACTACAATCATACATATTATTTCCTCTTCCTGAACAATACAGAAGGAAAAGTAAGTGTCTGGAGAGGAAGCACATGGCAGGGAACATATTGATTTGTTCATTCATTCTATTCACTCATTACATCATGACCACTAATAATCTCCCACATACCAGACACTGTTCTAGGACCTGGAAATATATTAGAAATAAAACAGGAAAGACCACTCTTTTTGTGCATCTTAAACTCTCTTGAGTTCTCACGGGGCTTTTGGAACCACAGAGGAACCCACATTCACAGCAGGGTAGATGGATCACATCTAAGACAACTGACCTCAATATCCTGATTATCTTTCAGGAATATGAAAACCAAATATAAAGGATTAGAATTGTGGGGAATGTAAAACTATACATTACTGATTTCACTGAACAACAGAGTGGAACACAGTATAAGATGGAAAAATAATGAGGATATTTCTTATACATACACACAGCGACCTCAGTGCTTACTTACTTGAAGTAAAAATATGATCTATTTCAGAGGTTTATGAACACATTAGTGACACATATAGATGGTACTGAGGAGCTGACCTGCTAATCATTGATCTCAGGTGGACATTTAGGAAGAGTGGTGAAGAATGAAGAAAGGGCCTCCTACAAGGGCATGCAGAGCTTTTCAGATGCTTTGCTGGTGCTCCTCACTAGGAAAACCTCAATTCCCAGGACTCATTCATCAGTGTTAAAAAAAGAATTCAAGGGGAAGCTGGGATGGCTCAGTGGGTTAAGCGCTCACTTTGCAGCGCTGGGGACGAGGATCGAATCCCAGCCCCGGCCCGTGTGGAACCATATGCTGAACTGGGAGCTCCCCCAGTTCAGTTCTCTCTCTGTCTCTGTATCTGTATCTCTCTCTCTCTCTCTCTCTCTCTGTCAAAAATAAATAAATAAAATATATTATTTTAAAAAAAAAAAGAATTCAAGGTAACAGGTGCTGGTTTTGTATTTGAACCTCAAGTCACACCCTGACACTGACCTGGGATGAAAATCTGAAACTCTTTGGACCCATGGGCTTGGAGTGGAGAGTTTGTTACAAAGCAAGTAGTTTATACTATCATCTGACCACATGCCATGATGGCCAGCAGGGGCTATAGTGACAAAGTGGCCTGGGGTTGAGCCCAGGTCTCCATGTGGACTAATCGTGTGACCACTGGTAAGCTGTGTAAGGTCTCCAGCTTCAGCTTTTATATCTGTAAATAGTAATAATAAAGGTCCTACCCCTACCCACGAACAGCTATTTAAAATGATCTTTTGTAGGGATATAATAATAAATGTACAACTTTTTAGTATGGACTAGTTTGAACCATATAAAACATTCAAAATATTATACTGTTTTTATCTAGAAACAAAAATAGTCATTGCATATTGTTCAATCCAATACAATGTTGGAACTAGAGCAGAGGTATAGTTAATATCAATTATTATTTTAACTATTATTGTTATTATTTTCTGCTTTGCTCTCTGTTGTAACCTTTTAAAATGTGGATTGACTATCTCATTGGACTTCAAATGTCCTGTGATCTAAGAACTAAAGTTAAAAGTTTTATATATCTAACCAATATTTTAATTAACCTGTCAGTTCATAAGTCTCCATAAAGAAATGATGTAATTTATTATACAAAAATTTTAAAAATGTAGCCTTCAAAATATCTCTGAATTTTAATATGACAATGAATACTGGTAACAGTATCCATAAGTAAATAAAAAATAAACTTTAAAGAGATTTATTATAAACACATCATATCAGGCATGTCCTATTAAATAATAGTCATTGATTTTAAAACATGTATTACTCTGCAAGAACTTAGGAGAAATCTCCATTCCCATTATCAGCCATTTTTATGTTAAATCGACTAGAAATAAACATTTTTAGATCTCTGTACTACACTGACCATTTTAATTTATAAATGTAATTTAAAACACAATGATTTCTGAAGAATATTAACATATAGTCACAAAATTAATTATATAGTTAATAATAAACATGAGCCACACTTATTTTTTCTTTTCTTCTTGCTTGCTTTCTGCTATGAAACTCCAGCCATGTAACAACTAGTCTGAGGTTTAATAACATTCTAAGAACAGCCTTCAATGGATGAAACAGAACCATAACTCGAAGAGAAGCACAATTAACAACATTAAAACATGTCTAAAGGTAGAATCACCTTCTTTTTTTTCCATTCAAAATATATATTCTATTCATTATACAAAAGAGAGTAAGAAATGTGACATTTTTTCTAAAAGAACTTTTAAAATAAGAGGGATAGATATATTGTGGAAAGTATAAATTTTTCTTAAAGTAGTTGCCGTTTATTTCAAATAATTAACTTCATTTGCCCATTAGATACAATGTATTGATTGCACAATCTTTAGTCACATCATCTAAATGTTAATTTGTAATTGCATATTACTTTACAAATTGTGAGGGAATACATGTAAGCTATGGTTAGTATATTAAAAGAGACTTACTTTTCACCAGGAGAGCCGCATGTAACATCAGTCAGCAGAGAAAAGGCAAAATTCTCAGTCACTTCAGTAAAGTGACTAAATCCTCTAGTATCTTTGCGCTTTGGGTTAATAAGAGTACACAGAATCTCATAGAAAAGATTTCGGCTTTCAATACTAAATGCTTGATTTTTTCCTTCCAGAGTTACCTGGAAAAAATCAAATTATGAAAATAAATCTTTAAAAATAAACTGCTTAAATGGTATGTATGGTATAAAATATGCGTTCTTTATTAACAGTATTACCATTAACAAAGTAAGCGCAAACCTCTGAAGAACTTAAAAGAAATTTATGTCAACATTATATTTCAAGTACAACCATTTGTACTTTGAAAACTATAAATAACCATTTATAAAGAAAAGGCATAATCACCAAAATATTTTCTATTTAATTAGTTAAACCCAAAATGGTTGCATGTATCTCTTATTTTTAACTACAATAATTTACCTCACAAGTTAAAATTAATCTCACTTTTATGTCTATCCCACAGATGCTTATTCTTTTGGCCAACAACTAAGGAAATAAATACAAAAATTATTTGTCCATAATAAAAAATTATTCTTGATTATCTGTGTTTCAATGAACAGAAGCCATGACATTATCACTAAATTTCTAACACATCAAATGGGAAAATCCTTTCCCAACTGAGAATAGTCAGGAGCTCCTGCTCTCTTGCCTTTATCATTTAGCATGGGCCTATCTACCTTAGAAAACTGGGTTATTTGTTGTTTAAGGAACAGGAGAGTAAGAAAAAATAGCCATCATGATTTATTATTTTTCTTGCCAAAATGATGGGGACCATGTCTTTATTGTTTAAACATGGATGTGAAGCCATTGACTTGTTATTTTACTTCACTCCTATATCCCTGAGAAGTTCCTATTAATTCTTCAAAATCCAAATTAGTCATCACTTTCTCTAGGAATTCTACACTGTGCCCCACCTGATGACCCTGTATATGGATCACTCTCTTTGCAATTTGCATGTACCTTTATTAATGAATTTATGACTACACTGGAACTATTACTCCCACTAGTTAAGCACATTGAGGAAGTGGATCTTGTTCCCAATATATTTTTTAGAGGAATGTTATCTATATATTGTCAAGATGATAGCTGAACTCAAGGTCTAAGTTCATAAGAGTAGCCAGCCCAAAAACAGTAAGGAAAAATGAAGACTAATCCACAAGTAAAAGATGGTACAAGGTGCAGAATAAAAATTTAACTGAGGAAAAACTACAATGGAGACAATGAGCTCCCACTGGATATTGAAACAAACTGAATATGCTAAATGGAAAATAGCTCAAGAAATGCTCCCAGGAGTCAGAGAAAATACAGCACACAAATAGGACAAATTTGTAAGACACAACACACAGGCTGGACAAGAGCAGAAAACACAGTTCCTTGATATACTAAAGAAGTAATCTTGTCTAAAAATATAGAGCTTGCTTATACCAGAGAAATTTAGAAAAAGAACACCAGATGTATCTGGCTGATTTTTAAATATTTTTTAAAGTTAAAGAAAATCCTACCAAAAACCAGATAAGGAAAAAATTATGAACAGAGGAACAAACATTCAGTTTGACATTGGACTTTTTTGCAAATGAAATGCCAGAAGCCACCAGAGCAACTCATGGAGTTTTGAGAATTAAAGGCTGTGACCCAAGATTTCTAGGGCCCTCAACCTTTTATTCATATCCAAGGGCAAAAGAAAGTTTCTTTTAGTTTGGTGGTTGCCTGGAGAGGGGGGACGAGCGGGAAGGGAGGGTTGTGGGGGGAGATGGGAGTGGGCACCCGATATATGGTGATGGAGGGGGAGCTGATTCTGGGTGGTGGGCACATAATACAATGCATGAACGATGTGATGTGGACTTGTACATCTGTAAACTATCTAACTGTTACCAACCATTGTCACCCCATTAAATGTAACAATAAAAAAAAAGAAAGTTTCTTTTATTAAAACACATGCAAAAATAAAATAATAAAATAAAAATAAAAAAGAAAGAAAGAAAGAAAATAACCCAGAAGGCCTTTTATATAACTATTAGTTTGTATGGGTGCTAGTCTTAGCAGGTTATACTAACCTCTCTAATTATTACAATAATCTTGTGAGGGAGGTACTAGTGTCATTTTCAAATAAGAAAATTGTGGCAGAAAAAGAGTATCTCACTTATCTAATAGCATGAAGATGGTGAATGGCCAAGGAAGGACTATTGACAACCACCCTGTCCTGATTAAATTATCCCCCTATTCGCTTGTTCTAAAATAGCAACACAGATTGACTCAGTTTGCAGAAAAGTCAGTCAAAATTATTGCAAGTATGAAATACAATATTAGGCTGTAAAATATAGTCCATATCACTATTAAGTGTGATTATAAAATAAATTAAATGTAAAAAATAAGTGTTAAATATAAGATATATACTATAAAAAGTACATGATAAGAAATATTCTGGCTCTAAAAGGCCATTTTATATATACAATAAAAAGAATGCCTCAAATTATCAAAATTGACTCACGAAGAAAAAAGAGAGATAGAGAGGGAGAGAGCCTGGATCAACTACGGGAAAAAAAGTTAAAACGGTCAAGAGAGAAAATAAAAAGGAGACCTTTGGAGGGAGAGGGGAGTCCATCAAATTTTCACAGAACATATTATTCCTGTGTTCTTTCATGTGTTCCAGAACACAAAATTAGAGGCAACGCCTCCTGACTCATGTTTACCACAATTCAATAACTTGGAAAACAAAATCCTACAAAATTAAAAATCTGTGTATCAAATCCAGCAGTCTGGATATTATTATTAAACAACTGACAGTGTTTTAAATAATTCACATTGCACTATACTTAGGAAAATCAAAGGAAAGAATATTATGTCATAGCAAAAATTTGCCCAAATTCACTGTTGAATGTCATCCAAAAACTTTTTACAGTGAGTCATTAAGAGTTCTTGCTCTTTTTAGGCACATATTTGTTTCTTTTGAACATAAGTAATTAGTTATTTCTAGTGAGTGCAATAACGATATGTAAGATTTATTGAGCTCTTCATATATAAATGTGTAGGAGATTCTCTTTCAAAGAAGTTAGAATTAGGGGAGAAATAAAACTTACAAATATGAAACAATTTCATTTAAGATACAAGACCTTATAGAATGAAACGCTATCTAGTAGTTAGTTAGAAGTTCTACCGTACTCCTGAATTTGAGGATACCTTAGGCAGGGGTGTCCAATCTTATGGCTTCCGTGGGTTATACTGGAAGAATTGTCTTGGGCCACACATAAAATATACTAACACTAATGATAACAGATGAGCTTTAAAAAAAAAAATCTCAATGTTTTAAGGGAGTTTACAAATTTATGTTGGGCTGCATTCAAAGCCATTGCAGGCCATGGGTTGGGCTAGCTTGCCTTACTTAGACTATATTAAGTACATATGAATATATATGAATGATTGCCAGACAAAGTACAGGTAACTCTAGTTGAATTTCAGATAAGCAAACGATAATCACTTGATGTAAGAATACCCCAAACAGTGCATGCAAATAAAATATTAATTTTTTTTTTAAATAACAATTTTTTTTTTTGACAGAGCGAGCGAGCGAGAGAGATACAGAGACAGAGAGAGAACTGAACTGGGGACACTCCCCAGTTCAGCATATGGGTCCATACGGGCCAGGGCTGGGATTCGATCCCTGGTCCCCAGTGCTGCAAAGTGAGCGCTCAACCCTCTGAGCCATCCCGGCTTCCCCTTAAATTATTTTTCTTTTTAAAGATTTATTTTATTGATTTTTGACAGAGAGAAACAGAGACAGAGAGAGGCAGAGATAAGGAGGAGGGCCCAGAGCAGTCTCCACAGTTGACATTAGTTTTCCATAAAGTTTCACTCCACAGGTGGGCACAGGGCTGTGCTGGGCAGGAACTGGGCCGGGAGCCCCCCACATAGGTCCCGGCAAGAACTGAACTGGGGGCACACCCCAGTTCAGCATGTATGTCCGCATGGGCCGGGGCCGGGATTCGATCCTCGGTCCTCCGGGCTCCAAAGCGAGCGCTTTACCCACTGAGCCATCCCAGCTTTCCCAAAATATTAGTTTTTTTAATTTGTGATATACTAAAAATGTATTCATTGTTTATCTGAAATTCAAAGTTAACTGGGCAGCCTATATTTTATTTGCTAAAATATCAACTACTATATGTGATTCTCTACATTTTCAATGCCTAGTTTATAAGTGTCTTGTTTACATTATTATAAATATGTCTAAAATATAATTTTTGTTTCATTTTGTGGACATGCCAGGCCCTATTAAATGGCTATTATTTTTCCTAATTTTTGTTATTCTCATAATGTTGAAACAAATTCTTGTTACACATGTATTTGCAAAATATTCCCTACACCTATTAGTTGTCCCCTTTTTCATCCAGTTTATTGAGATATACTTGATATACGACCATTAGTTGTCTTGTGACTTTGCTTATAGTATATTCAAAGAGATATTTTATTTAACCTTTATGTGGTTAAGTTTATCAGCAATTTCCTTTATGACTTCTGGGTTTTGTCTCATGCTTTCAAAAGAAAACCTGGGGGAAGCTTGGATGGCTCAGTGGGTTAAGTGCTTGCTTTGCAGCCCCGGAGCCCGAGGATCAAATCCTGGGCCCAACCCATGTGGAACCATATGCTGAACTGGGATGTGCCCCCAGTTCAGTTCTTGCCGGAGCCTATGTGGGAGGCTCCCGGCCCAGTTCCTGCCCTGTGCAGCCCCACGTCCACCTGTGGAGTGAAACTATATGGAAAACTGATGCTATCAACTATGGAGACTGCTCTGGGCCCTCCCCATTCTCTCTGTCTCTCTGTCAAAAAACAATAAAAATACAAAAAATTAAAAAAAATTTTTTAGAAAGAAAATCTGGTTGGTGTAAGTCCACAGAAATTTGAATACTCAAAATCATCTGCTCATTCCTAAGTTTTTCTTTTCTGTGAAAGTTTTCAGTGCCCACGAGGAGCAAAGAACAAGCAAAAGGCAAGAGCTCCTGTTCCATGGCATTTGAACTGGAAGGACTATGTAGGTAACATATTTCAAGTTCTCTTTTTACAGACTAAAAAAACTGAGACACAATTTCAAAAGCTATCTGTCCAGTTTCTAGAGAATTGGACAGAACCTGTAGCTTCTGTCATTTGGTGCCTCTTTTCAGACACTGGCCTGTCCTTCCTGCTACAGATTACTCATCATCACTCTGAGGTTTCCAAGCAGACATAAGTCACATGAACATAAGAGCACAGTGTCAGATATGACGCATTCTACTCTTACATTCAGAAATGTCACTCTAATTTCTTGATAACTGGTATTATAAATATGCTTTCTGTTAAATTTATGAAACCTTACTAAACCAACTGCTGACCTCTGCAAGGGCTTACCTTGTCTATCAAATGCATCACGGCACTGAGCTGTTCATCTGTGCTCTCCATAGCCACTTTCATGCTGATGCTGTGGAGAACTCTGTTGAGAATGTCACCATCTAAGGGCTGTTGTAGCTGATCCGCAAGCCCCCAGATGGCCTGCGAATCTGCATCAGAGACAATGGTGATGTTAGCAATTCCATACACTTTATCAATTCTGGCACCACCTTTGGGGCCAAAAAGCACAATCTGGAAGCGTTTAGGAAATGGATTTAATGAGCCTGTCTCTGGAGTTAGGATGATATCCAATATGGTGTTTCTCTGGCCAGGTTCAAAGACTAAGGTACCTTCAGTTCTCACAAAATCCTTCCCAGAAATAGCTGGAGATATGAGAGTACGACCAATTGTTTCAGCACTCCTCAGCTCCTAGAAATTAAATAATACTACTTCAGTGAAACTAGAACACTTCTGACCTTGCCGTTAACAAATTCTTATTCTTTAAACAAATTCTATTTCTTTTAAACAACCCGATGAGCCATAACATCATTAACTACTAAAACATAGGACTTTATACTTTTTTTGATCTCCTATGATAAATTAGATATATAAATATACATAGTACAGTAATGAGGTTAGGAAAGACAGATGCCTTAGTAGATCAAGGAAGAGAAATAGAAAAGAAATGTCACTATTGCCTTACAGAATTTCTCCAATTGTGAACACACTAAAAAACTGTGCTTTAAATAAGATATGCTGCAAAATGTAAGTCTGGAGGAAAAGAAGGAATAAATACATTTTCATTCTCACCTGGAAATGTGGGGAAGATGGGTTTTGGGGGATAAAGAAAAGGCAGCAAGGACACAGAAAGAAGCAGAAGATATGGGTCTCTTCCATTTACAGTTAGATATCAAATACCCTAAAGAATGACATTTCTCTGAATTCTACAAATTTTTGTTATAAAAAGTTGTTTGTAAAGTGAAGCATGAGAACTCAGCCAAGGAAGGACCAAAGTATATGCATTTAGTTAACGACTGAGCCTCAAAATACTAAACATCTAGTACATGGCCAGGTGACACACTGTGGGTACAGAGGTGAAAAACAGGATACTTGCATTCATGAGCCTATTCTAGCAGAGGATAGAGAGAGCACAAAAGTTATAGAATTTAAAATATAATTTTACATGAAGATGAATTCTATGAAGAAAAATAAGACATAGGTAAGAAAATGCAGCATAATGGTAAAGTACTATTTGAGATAAGGTTGCTCAGGGATGCTCTTAATGTGATATGTGAGCAGAGACCTTGGTAATATAAGGGAACAGGCTACATAAGGATCTGGAGGGGAAAGAACGTAGGCAGAGGGAACAGCAATTACAAAGTCCTTGAGGTGGGAACCATCTTAGAATGTTAGAGAAAGAGCAAGAAGGTCAATGTGATTGGATGGAAGATGAAAGTACAAGAATCTTACATCAGAGAGGTTGGGCAGGGGTCAAATCATGTTCGCCCATTACACAAAGTATGGCAGGAAGATAAGACACTGGGGAATTCCATCAGGAGAGTGACACATTTTATTTCATATTTTCATGAGTATTCTGGCTCTTATGCATAGTTAGGTTGTAGCAGGGGATGAACAAGGAGGCAGAGAAAAGAACAGAAAGTTTCTGCATTAGGTTATACAAAAAATATTAGTAGCTTAACGTAGGGTTATGTGAGTATGAAGAGTAAAATGTACTCAGATTGGGAATATATTTTCAATGTAGTCAGTAGGACTTCCAGGTTAATTCAACATTGGGTGGAAAGGAAGAGAATTGAGAATAACTCCTGTTTGCCTGGAAAATGGGAATATATTGTTAGAGGAGAAATCAAGAGTCAATATATATATGAAGACTGAGATGCCTTTTAGATATTCAAATGAGGATGCCAATCAAGTCGGAGGAATCAGATATATGAACCCAGAACAGAGTGGTGAAAAGGCTGGTGACAGAAATTCAGATGGTATTTAAAGAAAACAGATCTGGATGGTCTAGCCTAGAGAGTGAGTCTAGGTACATCCCATAATCATTTGTCAGGAAGAACAACATAGGCAGAGAAGTAAGGGATAATAGTAGGAAAGTGTGGTGTTTCAGAAGTCCAAAGAAGATCATGCTTCTATAAAGAGAAGGTGACCAACTGTCAAAAAAAAAAAAAAAACAATGAAGGAAATGAGTTTTTAGGAACACCTGCAGCATTATGGTAGAAAAAAAGGCTCATGGAAGAAAATAACACAAAAGTCTATTATATTCCAATGGATAAATTAAAGTATCCATTGGAATACAATGTCACAGTGAATATGAAAGAACTACACACATCAACACGGGTATTTGTCAGAAACCTATTGCTGAACAAAAAAAGCATACCAATAAAACAATACAATTGGCAGGACCTCATTTGTGTAATTTCCAAAACAAAGAAACCTAAATATAGCATATGATATAGGTGATAAAACTATAAATAACAGCAAGG
Organism: Craseonycteris thonglongyai; assembly: GCA_004027555.1. Lineage (NCBI taxonomy): Eukaryota > Metazoa > Chordata > Mammalia > Chiroptera > Craseonycteridae > Craseonycteris > Craseonycteris thonglongyai. The sequence continues at coordinate 19,488 of PVKE010005017.1, read as the reverse complement.
GAATAATTCAACATGAAATTCAGGATAGTGGTTAACTACTAGATGGGGAGAGATCATCCTTCAAGGAAAAAGCAGGATGACATCAGAGAAGGGTTTATGGTGGCTAGTTCTAGAATCCTGACAAAGTTGAAAATTTTAAGTTAGACAATCGTGACTTTATTACTATAAACTGTATATATATAAATACATTCTGTCCACTATTTTCTGGTAGTTTTCATTTCAGAATTCAGACATTTAAAGGGGATGGAATAATCAAAATATTCTTGTACTTTTAAAATACATATAAAACACAAGTGGCACTATATAATTCAAAAGCAACCATGAAAATCAATATAGAAATAGCCTTTGAATAAAACAGGCAACATGAGAATGAGGAAAGGCATGTTCCATCTTGAACTTATGTGCTTTGGGCTAGTACATACATACGTAAATATAAGATTTGAAATTTGTTTTCAAATATGGCTTAGCCATAGGCTTAATTTAATGATAACTGCAATGAGTGATGTTTTCATTGTCTCAAATATTTATATACCCTAACTTTATATCATAAATATGTAAATATAAGGGAACTCATGGTAAGACTAGAATATTTATGTACTGGGAATGCTGACCTACCACAGGGTATGCATACTACACCTACTGTTTTAACTACATTATGAAAATATATTTAAAGTAAATGAAGATTGATGTCAATGTAATAGAATAACAACTTGGTCCACAATTATTTTCTCATTCTTGCCGGCTACTGGAAAATAGAATTATATGTCTTTGTCTTCTAGTAGGTGCCTAGCATTCAGACAGAAAAAAACACAGGAGCAATGAAGCAATAGGGAAATATAACAATATCAGATAAACAAAACTTGTTTCTCATTTTTTAAATTAAACTTTTCATTGTGAGATAATTGGAGATTCACAAGCAGTTATAAGAAATAATAAAGAGCGAACTCTTGCACCCTTGACCCAATAGCCCTTGTTAACTGTAATAGGTCATAACCAGGATACTGATAATTGGTACAGTCAAGATACAGAACATTTCCATCCCCACAGGGATCCTTCCTGTTGATTTTACAGTGCTATGAAAGTGCTATATGAGTTAAAAGTAACAACACACGTTTTGCAAGGAATCATTTGTGAAGAATCTAAAAAGAATATACATAAATATGATAGAGATATTGGCATTCAGATTCTCATTTGGCAACTTCAATTCCTCTCTTATCTGAGTGTATGAACTAGCTTGATAGGTACCTCAGATCTCTTTATCATCTGTTCTTCATCTCTAATCACCTTGTTTCACTCTACAAAGTAGTGAGCCTATGATGACATAATTTCATGGAGAAGAATAATGAAGTGTGTAATTTTTCCAATTTCTCTTTCTATCTGAAATGCTTGAAAGAAAAAAATCCTAAAATCTCTCCCACTATGAATCATTCTTTTTGTGTTCATACCATTTCAGAGCTATTTATAATGAAGTTTATTTCTAGATTCTCATATGATAGAGAGTTTTGTCTTCTTTGTCTGCCAAGCCATGGACTCATTTCATAAAGACAAGTTATTCTGCCTCGCAAGATTCCAGGATAGCCTACTACCCTGCACTCTAAGTCTTCACTTCCCACCCCAGACTTACATGATGCTAGGGCAAAGTGGATGCACATATGTTGTATTTTACACATAGAACACTCCACGTATTTGAGCCACCCAACAGTGACACAATCCAGCACAAACCAAATAGCACTTTGTATAAAACAAACAAACAAACAAACAAACAAACAAAACACCCTTGAAACCCTGAGGCCTAAGAAAGTCACCAGATTAAGAACCTTGAAACAGGCGAAAGGGCAGCACTTTCCAAAATGGCAGTTTTCAAATTGTGGTTTTCTTGTAGTTATAAATTTATGAGTCAAGGAGAAAAAAAGAGAGGGCTAAGGTGGGCAAGTTCTAATCCCCATTATTAAGCTTTAAGCAGAGTACATAACCCTTTTGTTTTAATATATTAGAGCTTTGCTGCTAAAACAAAGTTTAGAAAATAATGCTGGAAAGGTGTAGGGTGTTTGGACCAACATCAGGATCTGGTCACTTAGTGTTTGTTACACAGCACTGCTCTTCTGAGTTCCTGGCTAGCTACTTGCTCCCTCTCTTTCAACTGATGTCCCACAATAGGACGGATGTGAAAAGTGGCAGTAAGACTACATGAACTCATGGATTTAAAGAAACAGAAAGACGAGTTAGTAGTTGAGGTTCTGGAGAAGATTTTCAACTACTTCAGATATAAACAATAACAAAGACCCTTAATTTTTGTTTCAGGTTTGATAATGTAACTTCATGAAGAAATTTTAACTCTCTAGAAATCTTCTAGAACAGATTTATATAAGTCAGCTTGTATTGTACAACCAACTTTTTCAAAAGAAAGAATAATATGAAAGACAATCATTGTGAAACATGATGCAAATGAAAAAAATGGACTGCTTTAAGGATAAAGTGTAAAGTAATGAACAATGTGCATTATGATGGAATCATAAAAACATAATGTATTAGTTAATCACTGTTTCATTACACATGCTATATAGTTAAAGAATAAAACCTTAATGTATGCACTATATATCACATGCTTACCTGGGTACTGAAGTTAACAGATATCATCAGTCCTGTCCCAGAATCTCTGGCCACCTGCAAACTGATTAAAGTGGCCCTTTTATGACACACTGGCAGCCGAGAACCCACAGAAAAATACACAAGGCCCTGAAGTTCATCACTCTGTAAGAATGTAATTTGTGCAAATCTGGCACTATTGTTTATTGCTGCTCCAGCAGTTACTTCATACAGTTCCACAAAAAAATGCATTTCAACTTGAGGTATCTGATAATGTAAAAAAAAAAAAAAAGGATGATTACAAATATATTTCTACTTTTAGATAATTCTTTTTTAATTTTTTTTAAAGATTTATTTTATTTTTTGACAGAGTCAGAGAGAGAGACAGACAGAGACCGACAGAGAGAAGGGGGAGGGCCCAGAGCAGTCTCCATAGTTGTACATCATCAGTTTTCGACGTGTTTTTTTTGTTCCACACAGGTGGGTGGGGCCGCACAGGGCAAGAACTGGGTTGGGGGCCTCCTGCAAGAGGGGTATGACCCCTCAAGCCAGGGTCTGAACTGGGGGCCAAGAACTGAACTGGGGGCCTTCCACATGGGAAGCACACCCCAGTTCAGCATATGGGTCCACACAGGCCAGGGGTCCACACGGGCCAGGGCCAGGATTTGATCCTTGGTACCTGGGGCTTCAAAGTGAGAGCTTAACCCGCTGAGCCATCCCAGCTTCTTCTAGTTTTAGATAATTCTGATGTTAAAAATTGGTATTATTCATATACCTGGTTACAGAATTAAATATATAGAGATACATTCTGTGTAATTACAGAATTAAATTCCTAGGTTACCAGGGCATTTATATATTCAGTGTTTCTTTAAGAAACACCATCCCTTCTCTGGGTGAGCTTCTTACCAGAAAATCAATGTCAGGAGACTATCTGCATGTATTCCAATAAGCAAAAGTATAAATAAAATACATTCATACAATGAAATGTTATTTAGTAGTTAAAAGGAATGAACTATTTCAATGTTCTTCAATGTGAATGGATCTGAAAATATGATATTGAGTGAAAAAAATCAAGTTGCATAATAATGTGTAGCGTGATACAATAGATATAAAGCTATAATTATACTAAGCTTACTACTGCATGGATACATGTCTATTTCAATATTTTAAAGCAAAAAAAAATGGCATGACAGTCGTTGGCTATGATGGAGGGGTTGGGTTGGGGGCAAGGCAGGGCATGGCACTGGGGAATGTCACTGTGGATAGAGAAAAAAAAAAAAGAAATCTTCAACAGGGGAAGCCGGGATGGCTCAGTGGGTTAAGCACTCACTTTGCAGCGCCAGGGACCGAGGATCGAATCCTGGCCCCGGCCCGTGTGGACCCATATGCTGAACTGGGGAGCTCCCCCAGTTCAGTTCTCTCTCTGTCTCTGTATCTATCTCTCTCTCTCTCTGTCAAAATAAATAAATAAATAAATATATTAAAAAAAAATATTATAAAAAAGAAATCTTCAACTATGTCCAAAAGGTTTTATTTTTAAAAGGTTTTACATAAATATGACCAACTACTGATAAGAGTCAATTTTGTGATTTTATGTTTTTTTCAAAATTTCTCAAAACTCAGTATCGAATAAGTCTAAATTTAGTCTGCTTGTTATGGATTGCTCATGTTTCAACTCAGTTCTTTCTCAGTAATCTCAAATAATTTATTTTTTAAACTTGGTTCAATTTTATAACACACTGTCAATTACTGGTTTTTAGTTACTCACTCTTATACAGTCTGAACATTTCAGCAGCATTGTTAGCTTCCTGACATAATTCAAGCTAAGCTGACGCTTTTCAACTGCATTTGTCATGGTCTAATTTGATATAATGCATCATTTTTATTTATCAGCAAGGGCCTCATTTATCATTTGTTTAGTGATCATTTTCATGACACTTAATATGTCATGAAATAATACAACAAACTCTTTAGTTTTATACAAGAATAAGTCATATCTTAGTCACACAGGAATTAACTTAATCTCCTTTTATTATTTAAAGAAATATGTTTAGTTCTCCTATAGCAGATATCATTCTTTATGAACCTGATTAACTGTCAATAAATATTGAAATATAGAGAAATCTGCACTCTTCCCACTTTGAGAAACTAAATTTGGCAAATACAATAAACTAAAAAATGTTAGGAAAGTATGGGTTACTATTTTCAAGAATTATAATGGTCAAGAAATATAGTTTGTTCACTTAACTAAGGTTTTCAGAACATTACATTATTTTATTTTTCAGCATATTACATTTCAACAAACTCTTTTCTCTATTTTCTTATAAAATATTTCTTGTCATTGTGATCATGATTAGAACATTACCTATAATCACTTAGAGTCAAAAGAATATGTTATAATCTAAGTAAAAAACTGACTAAAACTGAACAATGTAAAGATGGGTGCCAAACATAATTAGACTAAAGACAAAGGAGTCTTCCTCCATTTTTACAGAGAAATACTCTATGCAAACAATGCCAGGTGTATATTGGGAAACCAAAACTCACAGATCACATATGAATATTTCTAGACTTACATATGACTAGAGACTTCACAAGAACCCATTTCTTGTGTAACTCCCAGCAAATTGCTTTCCTACATAAGTCAGAGAAGCATTCCAGGATATCTTTTGTCCCACTAGTATAAAACTGTTTTTCCTGGGCTCATATTTGCTCAGAAGCAAAGTATAATAATAATGAAACAATATCTTACTTAAAAGATTTTTTTAAATATGTGCAACAAATGTTTACAACTCTTTTTATTTTAAACAAATTTTGTGGGTGAAGAGTGCACTTCTTAAGTTATTTATTACCTTTTTACATTTTGCTAAGGTAGAACCATTAGATAAAGTAGCAGGAAGGGGAGAATTCCAAAGATGAGTTCTAATCCTGGACTAGGGCAAGTAACTTAAATTCTTTATAACTTGAAAATGAAAGTATTAAATAACTGTAGAGACAGTAATTAAAGATATGAGAAAGTAAAAAACTTTGAGTTTTTAATCCAGGTGACTGGATTAAGTTTATGAGAAAACGCCATTAATCACTGGCATATTCTATGGATGAAGAAGGTGTTGTGTGTGCTGTGTTGTGATATTGTGTTATAACTTCCCTACCACTAGTACTGATGATGTAGCTACTACTCAAGTTACTAAACTGTCCGGGGCTTTATTTGCATCCATTGTGAATAGCAGTTATAACAATGATTTCTTATGAAGGGACAACTCCTTGCCAAAACTGTGCAAAGAACTTTTCATTCATTATGTCATTTATCTAACTCTATTATTAAACCCATCAAACCTAGGAGGCTCAGGAAGGCTAAGTAACTTGTCCAATGCACACAGCTAATTAGTGGAAGAGCTCAGATTTGAACCTAGGTCTTCCATCATCAGAGCCCAAACCCTTAATCACCATGGAACCTCCCAAAATAAGTTCAGTATCCTTGAAGGCCTTCCTTTGATTAAAAAAAAATAAAAAATAGAGGTGGTTCCTAGTTCTTAGGTCAAAAGTCAAAAAAGAATTGTGCCACTCTTCTAGGATCTCCAAATAATCTCTCAGAGCCCACTACAGAAGAACATTTCTTCAGAACCAGCTTCATTTATGTCTAGGTATCAGTTTATCAAACATGAAAAGAATTTGAACTGGATGAGTAGTAAGTTTCCTGCTAGTCATAAAGTGTAATTTGTTAAAATGTATTTTGGAAGCTTATGGTACTTTAAAAAAAAATTTCCTTCTTCCCCCTTTTTAAATTTTCTCTTACTAAAACAGAAATATGTATTACTCTTGCCTCTATTTTTGCCTTTTAACAGCTGAAAAGACAATTAGAACAAAATTCCTTGAAAATTAGCTTTGAACATTACATTAGGGGGAAGCTGGGATGGCTCAGCAGGTTAAGTACTTGCCTTGCAGCCCTGGGGTCTGAGGATCAAGTCCCTTGCCTGTGAAGACCCATATGCTAAACTGGGTTGTACTTCACATGAGAGGCCCCCAGTTTGGTTCTTACTATGAGCATGCCTCCCATGTGGGAGCTCCCTGCCCAGTTCCCGCTCTGCATGTAACACACACACACACACACACCCCCCCCCCCCCCCCCCCCCCCCCCCCCCCCCCCCCCCCCCCCCCCCCCCCCGTGTGGAATGAAACCATGTTGAAAACTGATGACATACAACCACGGAGACTGCTCTGGGCCCTCCCCCTTGTCTGTCTCTCTCTCTGTCTCTCTGTCAAAAACAATAAAATGAATCTTTAAAAAACAAAAAATTGGGGAAGCTGGGATGACTCAGCAGGTTAAGCGCTTACTTTGCAGCTCCGGAGACCAGGGATCAAATCCCAGCTCTGGCCCAGGCGAACCCATATGCTGAACAGGGGTGTGCCCCCAGTTCAGTTTTTGCCAGGGCCTATGTGGGGAGCTCCCGGCTCAGTTCCTGCCCTGTGCAGCCCTGCACCCACCTGTGGAGTGAAACTATATGGAAAACTAATGCTGTCAACTATGGAGACTGCTCTGAGCCATCCCCCCTCTCTCTGTCTCTCTCTGTCTGTCTGTCTCTGTCAAAAAACAATAAGAACAAAGATTTAATAAAAAAAAACAAACCACCACATTACATTAGAAAGAGAAATAAGAGATAAGACCAAATTCTTTCTCTTGCCTAACTGAAACTACTTGTCTACGGGCTCAGTAGCATTTCCCAAGTTAGAAAAAAGGATACATAGTTAGCATCCTATGTACTGTCTACTACATTTTCTTATCCCTTAATTATAATATCTTTAGTAGCAGGAAGTCCGTTAGTAGTCTCCTGTAAAAAGGGCAAGCTCAGAGTAAGCAGTCTCTTCTTCCATGTACACTCTATCCTATTTCCCTTCCTTTCAGCTTTTTTAAGAATACCTTTGTTTGGCTCTTCTTTCTCTCCCTCCTTCAAACAGAGATCCTTTCAAACAGTATTAAAGCTCAATTCTCTATCTTTCAGGATGTTTACCTACTATAACTGACTGATATCACCAATAAAGTATTTTCATTCTGAAAACTGTTTTCATCTCTAAATACACACACAAGTCAGCAAAAAACTGATAAAAGACATTTATCCAAAATGCATTATATGCTTAAACTGACTTTGACCTCAAAGGCTTTTCTTATAATTCTAAGGTTAACCTATTGTACGAGAAAAAATGTGTTTTTTCGGGGGTTTTTTTTGGTTTTAAAGATTTATTTATTCTTTTTGACAGAGAGAAAGAGAGAGAGATACAGTCAAAGACAGAGAGAAGGGGGAGGGGAGAAAAATGTTTTAAGTCTAGTGAGATATGCCCAAGATTTTAATTCATCAAAATTCCTACTTGAGACAAAATGCATAATAGAAATTTCAAAAATTCATGTCTGCAACATATTTATGATGATGAGATGAATGCAAAGATTAGTAAAATCCTTTTTTTTCCATTTTCAAGCAGCTTAAGAGTCCAATTGTCAAGATAAAATATGTGTAAATTTTGATCCTACATATAAATGATAACTTCCATAAGAAAAATACTGATGAAATCTTTGTAAATTTAGAGAATTAACAATTCTAACTAGAGGAATCACGGGAGGAATGATAGAGGAAGTGGTCTCCTGATCAATCCTTAAGGAAGAGTTAATAGAAAATGTGGAGATCTTGAGGTTGTGTACGGCATAGAACTATTTGAACAAAAATACAGAATTTAGATGTTTTCAAGTAGAATAACATGATCAAATGTTTTAAGTATTAAAATTTCAGTTCCTCCTTCTCAATGTGATATGAAGTATTAGCTGATGAAATTCCCACTCAATAAAAGTAAATACAACATTATGATATGTTAAGTTAGGAAAAAAAACAACAACAGGGGGAATTCAGTATTTTAAACAATTTATTTTCTATGTAGCTCTATCACTACTAGGGTAGCCTAGGGCAGCAGCACCTTTGCCAATCATCAACTCTCATGTATATCTCTAGTGCACATATAGTTAGACTTCTAAAAGTCTTTCTGATAAAAGAAATCAAGTCTTTGGACAGTAGTTGATTGGATGGCTTAAGATCAGAAAAAATCAGAATGGATCTGGAGTATATGTTGTTGCTATAAAGCAAATAAATTTATGCTTCCAGCAATTTCTGAAGCAAAATGAAAAGACTAAAGACCAGCTTAATAGAATATGCAGTGACATGGCATGACTATCTGAATGGCAAAAATAAAATATTTAATAACTAATTAAAATTAGTTGAATCTTGAGTCTTTTATTTTAAAAAATACATGTATACATGGATTGTGAAGTTCAAACCTGTATTGTTCAAACATCAACTGTACTTTCAATCCATGATTGACAATCCATATATGGGGAGAGCCAACTTAAGTTATAAGTGGATTTTTTACTTCAACGGTGGTTGACATTCCTAACCCTGGCATTATTCAAGGGTTAACTATAATTGTATTTGTATATACGTTTCCTGCTGTTTAAGTATTGGAATGTACAAAGAAACCATGATACTTTTGAACATTCATAATATTAAGATTACTTTTTGGGGGAGGCCGGGATGGCTCAGGGGGTTAAGCGCTTGCTTTGTAGCCCTGGGGACCGAGGATCGAATCCCGGCCCCGGCCCCGGCCCGTGTGGACCCATATGCTGAACTGGGGAGTGCCCCCAGTTCAGTTCCCACCGGGGTGAAGACCCCGGCCCAGTTCCTGCCCTGTGCAGTCCCAGTCCCACCTGTGGAATGAAACTATGTGGAAAAATGAATGATGTGCAACTATGGAGACTGTTCTGGGCCCTTCCCCTTCTCTCTGTCTCTGTATCTCTCTCTGTCTGTATAAAACAATAAAAATAAATCTTTAAAAAGATTACTTTTTGTATTAAATATTTGAGTTTAATAAATTAAGTAGTAGACAAACTGCAAATACTACTGAGTGCTCCTTTGACATTAAAATATCACAGAATAGTCATTAAACACATACACGTGATTACTAAATGACTAAAGCTGTTAGGTCATCAGCTTTAGTGAGGTCATGACCAATACCATTTGAAAAATGACAATTTCTTTGAAAAGATGGAGGAATGTCTGTCTCCTGGGTGTCAAGTGCAATGTGAACCAACAGAAATTTATCCAAAGGCTCACTAAGTATGGCTTCTCTGCTTGTTTAGTAGATCAAAACTGAACTTTCTAACTACATATAAATAATGAAAGAAATTCTATGATGAAATTTATGGCTATAGTATGATATAATCAAATTATGGATATAATAAAAGAAAACACTAAACATTCAGAGTAATGAAAAATATAAATCTGGCAGAAAATGACTCAAGGGATCATTCATACAATAAGAAAATTTTATAAATGACAAGAGAAACAGAAAGCTGATGCACTTTAAAAAAATATTGGTTTTAGTCACATAACAAGTTTCCTTATAACAATGTTCTAACATAATAAATTCTAAGTCTGAAGTAATTGCCCAGCAAAGAGATTTAAACATGTCCAGGTGAGATGCAAAGGATCTCTACATAACCAATGTGGCTTTAAAATGACTAATTCTAAAGAAATACAGTGAGAAGCTGACAATACTGTGCCTCATCATTTCTTACCTTCCCTGGTTTGAGCTCAATCGTGATAAAGCACTTTGTTTGACCTGTTGTACAGGTTGTAGTCCCCGATATAGACAGAAGTAAATCCATCAAGTTCACACCATCCTTCTGGAGCATGGAGGCTGTTTTGTTAAATGTGACTCGCCAAAAGATCTTGACATCTTCAAAGGCCCTAGGAACGAAGGAAAACTTATGCAAATGTGTAACATAATGCATTATCTCCATATTACTACAAAACCAATGCAAGTTAGTAAAATAAGAGTGCAATGTAAAATGTGTTATCATTGTGCTTAAGTGTACCTGTTAATCTAAAGCATAACACTTACTTTACATGCATTCTTTGACCACAATCTATTCAATACTGAGTAAGTGTTTAGTAAAATTTTATATATCATGAATGTGAAAATGAATAATATTTTTCTGCCTGGTATGTCTAGTATGTACCAGAAATACAGAAGTAAAAATCACAAAGAACCTCTGCCTTCTAGCAAATGTTTCTCATTTGACTTTTTTAAATGAAATTGGGGTGACAGTGCTTAATAAAATTATTTATAATATGTTCCAAGTGTACAATTCTATAATACATCACCTGTGTATATTGTGTACTCACCACTCAAAGTCACCCATTTGTCTTTTAACAAGAATTATTCTAAAGGAAAAACACTATTGCTAAAAATGGTTATTATAAAAATAAAAGGGAAGAGATAACCTACATTTTCAGATAATATTTAGAGCTAAATGAAAAATGTAACATAGATGAGGGCTCTCCAGAAAAAATTCTGCCACAAGTACCTCTATTTTTCATATTACATGGCTGGATACTTTCCAGACAGCCCTCGTTTATTAATACGCATACCAAGTTCATGTATGTGATGAGCATTCAGAAGATATGTATTACACAATATTAAGTTGCAAGCTAGTTTTGGTATTCCAAGTCTCCCTAACAGTAAATGGTTGTGTGTAGTGTGATCAGACAGAGATCAGTAATTATGACAAAGTGATGACTTAAATAATCTGACACCTGTATGGTACTTTATGCTATACAAAATGTTCAAGTTAGCCCTAAGTCATGCTCATAAACTGTGTTAAATCACAGATTATGAACTACAGCATCTAAAAACTGGCATATAATATTCTATCTACCTTGACCATTTTTTTCAATTCAAATTAAATACTGTATAAACACACAGGCTGTTACATCTTACATACACACACATGGGCTGTCCAGAAAGTATCCAGCCAGCCATATAATCATTCTAGTTATACTGACAATGGCTGGATTTATTCTGGACAGCCATATATATATATATATATATACACACACACACACACACACACACACGTAAACATGCATACATATATATACATACACACGCATACATACACATATACATAAACATATACACACATACCTATTTGATTGCCTTGTGACAGTAAGATGCAGTCTGTTCCTCTGAGCACCTTCACCCAGCTCAAGTCCTCTCTGGGACTCCTCACTGAATCCTATGATGCCATTTTGAAGATCACTTCCTGAAAAGAGAAACGGATACCGTAGTTATAATTTATTTAAGTCTTTAAAGGATCTCAATGCTTCATTAATCTTTCCAGCTCAGATGTTAGTAAAAAAATTCAAAAGTGGGGATACTGGGATAACTTAGTGGTTGAGCACTTGTCTCATAATCATGAGGTCTGGGGTTCAATTCCCCCCACCCCCTGCCTGTCCAACCCCATATGCTGAGTTGTTCCGCAGTTGGTAACTACCAGGATGGTACAGCGGTAGAAGTTCTCGCCTCCCATGCAGGAGGCCCCGAGTTCAGTTCCCACCCCACACAGCCCCACACCCACTTGTGTGGAATGAAAACATATCATAACTAATGATGTACAACTATAGAGACTGCTCTGGGTCCTTCACCCTTTTCTTTCTCTCTCCCTCTCTCTCTCTCTCTCCCTCCCTCCCTCCCTCCCCACTTCTCTTAAACAACAAAATAAATCTTTTTTAAAAATTCACAAGTGAATTGGGAGAGCTATAATTTTTAAAAATCTTTCTTAAAAATAGACCAGAATTAAAATGATAACATCAAGGTAGCTAACACTTTGAGAACAGAAGACCGGAAGACAAAGAACACAAAATCCTACTCGCACATCTCTGATGAGATTCTCTATTTGACAGTCCTTGACATTTTATATCTGTTTCCTATTTGAAGTTCAGTATATTCTCATAGAATGTAAGTTCTACTAGAATACCAAATAGTATTTGCTGCTGTATCCCCAAAATCAAAAAGAGTGGCAAGCATGTTGTAAGTGTTGCACAAATATTAAATAAATGAAGTCTGTTTAACTGATTTACCTTCCAGTAAGAGAGTTGACCAAAAGACTGTGTTATATATTCAGTTACTTGCCCCAGAAAAAAAAAAAAGAATTATTAATAGGAAACACCAGAATATCTTTGAGTAAAAGAAACTGCTCTGAGCAACACTTGAAATTATAGGCACCATCATACTGTACTACAAAACTGTGTTTAAACTGGAAAAGACCTAAGGCTCATACTACATTAACATAGTCCACCGTTTTATCATGTCATCTGAAACTCAAAACGTAAAAGAGCAGAGTAGGAAAGAATCATGAGATGGCCTTGTCAATACTCTAATTAGTATAAGGTATTGACAAGGAAAGCTAATCAACTTAAAGAAATACAGTATGTTTTCGGAGGAAAACTGCAAATTATCACCAAAAGATTTTACGATATCTGAGGAACTCACTTTTAAAAATCATTGCATTCTTAAGATATTGTTATACATATACCCAACACTATAAAAGCTACATGAACTGCATTGGTTCAAAAGCAGAACAAAAGAAAAACAGTTTTACTCTATTTTCCAATAGATACACAAATTTTCCTGACTAAGATCTTAGACTCTGGGAGTTGGGAAGTTCAGAATGAGCTTTCAAACCAAGATAGGTAATCATGTACTCAATAACTAAGTTATTTTGCAGAGAAAAAATATAGACTTGAGTATATTTACAGTTTTCCCTATATTGTAAAAGTATAGATTTATAGATTATTTAACTGGCTCTGAGCTTAATAACATTTGCAGTCCATTAAATTCTAGCCTGGTACCTCAGAATAATATCACATGATTATGTTATGAGTCCATGCCTTAGGAAAACAATAAATTACTATGCATGGTTCAACTAATTTATCCTCCTGAATTAAATTAAGATAGGATGATCATATTACAAGTTTGGTACTACAAAAGTGCATTTTTATCTCAATTAGTGCCAAAGACATACATACCTGTAATAATGATCATGGCAAAAGCTGTAAATCCGGCATCATCCTTTCCCTTCACAATCTGTGCTCCCCCTTGAGGGTCTGTGAGAAACACATAAAAGAATTCCTGCCCCTCAGGCTCATCATCATCCATAATTTGAACCACTACTTTACGTTCTCTTTCTCCTTCTACAAATGTAAGGAGAAGAGTTTGTTCTTCAAAGTCATGTTCTTCAACTGCCCACGTTAGGTTGGCTATTCCATAAATATCATGAAAGGGCAATGCATTCGGTTCCTTTTGAGCAGACCTTTCACCATAAGTTTTAACTGTCACACTGACATTGCCAGTAGACCCACCAGTCCTTCGAATAAGAACTTCTGCAGTGTTAAATGTACCATTCTTCATCTCCTCTTCAACATAAAGAATGGGTGGTCCAAGACTAAATATTCCATGAATGGAAGCACTTGCATTTACAATGGCCATATTTGCAATTAGAGTGGCTACATCAGACACTGAAGGTGTACCAGAAAGGGAGACATGTTTCTCAGGAATGGCAGATACACCAGCTTCCTCAGTAACAACAGCAACCACTTCAGTTGGCTGTGGAATGGCAGTTGTCTTGGTTGTGTTAGGGTACATGGTAGAGGAGTCAGTTTCTATAGGAATGAGAGCTGTGTCAATTGCTACAGACATAGTTGTCTTGGGGAAAGAAACATCCATTCCTGCCAGGTAATCATTATCTAATATTGTGATCACTGCCACACTAAAATCTAGATTCAGGCGTGGTTTCCAATTAGCTTTTGTAAATTTTTGTGATCCTTTAATTTCTACTGAAGTTAGATTAACGTAAAAAAATTCTTCTATCTCAGGAAGCTGATCATTAATAATGATTACTTCAAAGTTAACCTCAGCTTGGAATTTTTGAAAAAGTAGTTCCCCATTCTGAACAGGCTCAAAGTCTTCCAGTGGCTTTGCACTTCCCGCAGTTGTCTGATAGGAAACTTTAATAAGACTGCCCTGGAAGCCAAAGAGTCTTTGCACATGTAATCTTATTATCTGTGTATCCTCTGAGACAATGATGTTTCTTGAACTGGGGGAAAATTGAAAGATGCCCATTGGTTCAATTTCAGCAACGGTGAAACCTGACCTGAAAAAAAATTAAACCATGAAAGAAATGATAAAAAACAGGAATACCAAGCACTGTAAAGATTCATCTTTCACGTATTTAAGATGCTGCTCATGAGGGCACCTTAAAAACGGCATGTCCTTTCAAATTCCAAGAAACCTTACTTACTTATTGATAACTATAGTAAAGCACAAGAAATGTAAGAATGAGCTGCAATCATGGGTGTAGCAGCTGACAAGTTTCAACCCAGTGAAGAGCTTACAGGTCTCTCCTCCATTTTTCTAGTCATTCCAGAGCAGACCTCAGAAGGGTCTGAAACATTCAGGTTCTCTCTTATGCTCAGTATACAGGGAACCTAAAATTCTTAGGATGCTCTGGATGTAAACCAGGTTTCCTACTAACAGGAACAGTTGTCCCTATTAGATACATAACCTTTGGCTCTTCCAGCCTGTAATAAAATTATTCTCTCACACAAAATGTTGCTAAGATTTTATATGTGAACTAGAAGAAACACCCATGATTAAGTGATTAATCCCCAGCTTTATTCTATGGAGTTTTGTTCTGAGTTAATAGTTATGTCAGAGGTAACACTGGTAGCCCAACAGCCTAATCCAGGCCACAGACATATATATATATTTTTTTTTTTTCCTTAATATTTTTTTAATCTAAATTTGAATGCCTTTAAGGAGGACATTCCAGAGCCCATCCCTTTCTATTTTCAAGTACTAAGAGCTCAACACATGCACAATGGGTAAGAGCTCAAGAGAGTGGCCACCTGGATTCAAATCATGACTCCAAAACTTACTAGCTATATGACACTAGGTCCATTGCATAATCTATCTGTGACTCACTTTCTTCATCTATAAAATGGAATTAAAAATAGTATTTATGTCATATTGTTATTGTGAAGGGTAAGAATAAACATAACTTACTTACAGTGATGCCTGGCCTAGAGTAAGCACTATAAAACGGTTAGCTATTATATTATAGTTTGCTGTTAACGGCATTTGAATTTGTTACCCTGAAATACATTCATTGACCAAACACCTTTGCAATGACCTATGTATGCCCTAAAGCCATATTTGATTCTGCCAACAAGTATGTCCCACACATAAACATATATACAAGCACACTTGAACATACGCATTTCCCCTACTTTCCAAATAAGTAAACTGAAAAACAAAAAGAATAAGTAACTTTCCCCAACTCACACAGCATAAATAAGTAGCAGAGCTAGGACTATATTCAGAAGTCTGGCTCTAAGGTCTGCTCTCTCCTTTAAATCAAGCCCACCCATAGTATGAGAAAAGTAAATTGCATTTGGCTAGCACATTTTTATTAGCAAATATAGTGATTTAAATTAAACTCAAGAGAGCCACTGGTACAAGTCACATTATTACCCTACTATGATGTGTTCTTACTCTGAATCCCTTGGGGAAATCAGGTATTTTTCAGCTGCTTTTCAGAAGATAACCCCCTTTAAAAACAGGTGACTTTGCCATTACGGTTCTTTCTGGAGATGTTACCCCAGGACAACATTTCTGAGTTAGAGGTCAGAACAAACTCTCTCCAAGGCCAGCAGTGAGTGGTGACTCTGAGAGGCAGCCTCTCTGTGTGGCATCTTTGGAATGCCGGCCGTATGTTACTCTATACCAAAACTGTTTTTGCATCTGCTTCAAGAAATGTGATCCTTGTCTTCTGTTTCAACTGATAAATTCCAGATTAATCCTCAGAGACTTTCTGGGTTGAGGTGGTCTTACCGAAGTTGAGCCCCACCAGGGGCACTGCTCTGCACTCCTGAGAGGTGAATGACGAAGGCCTCTGGCTGCCCAGGGCTGGGAAATGTCCACAGGGACACCTTTTTACTTATCTCTCCATGGGAAAATGAAAGGCTCCCTGAGAGGACAATAAAAAAAAATTAGGGTATCATTTCTGAGTTTTTAAATTGAGATTCAACTCTTAAAAATGTAGTAAAACATTTAAAAAGAGGGGAGGAGGTAAATAAACTTATAGAATCTCCCTAGACCAGACAAACCTTGTCTTCAATCCCTGTCTACACTATATTGTAGAGGTTAAAGCCTCTAACATTTGCATCCCACTGACCCTCATAAAGGCTCTAATTAATGGTATCATTAAAAAAATAAAATAGGGGAAGCTGGGATGGCTCAATGGGTTAAGTACTCACTTTGCAGCCTCAGGGACTGAGGATCGAATCCCAGCCCTGGCCCGTGTGGACCCATATGCTGAACTGGGGAGTGCCCCCAGTTCAGTTCTCACTGGGGTGAGACCCTGGCCCAGTTCCTGCCCTGTGCAGCTCTGCGCCCAACTGTGGAATGAAACTATGTGGAAAAACCAATGATGTTCAACGATAGGGACCACTCTGGGCCCTCCCCCTTCTCTCTGTCTCTGTATCTCTCTCTCTGTCGGTCAAAAACAATAATAAATCTTAAAAAAAATAAAGATGAAGTAACAGTTGCTCTACTGTCAGAAATATTCATGTGAACATATAAATGGATACAAAGATGTACCTTTTTTTATTATTGTATGGTCCAAATTATGTTTTCAGCACTACTTTTGACAAACTAATGTACAGTCAAAATCTGCTTAGTGACCACTATTTCCAGGTGAGGTATGAAGTTTTTAATTTGATTGAATAAACTTTGTCTCATTCTCACCAAGCAGCCTTTACAAATCTGATCACTCTAATATGGGAGCATTATATTAGAAAAAAAACCAATTCACTGTCCAGAGTAAGGATGATCTAAGAAAATTAGTGGCTATCTATACACCTTCATGTTCTACAGGGCAGATCTTAGAAAAACTACAACTCACCCACTTTGGGGGTCATGTTGCCAACAGCAATAAATTCGGGGATTTCTAACCCAGGAGCATATCCAGTTACCCAGGCAACCACGAGAGAGCCATAGGTGCCACTCCTAGAAATCACAACTTGGCTTGTTCCAGCGGTGATATCCGTGAGTAGAAAAACAGTGGATTCAAATCCAACCTGGGGGGAAAACATGCTGAGAATGTTACCCCAATGTTCTCTCTAATTGTTCTTGTTTTCTCAAGAGAGGGTAAAAAGTCAACGTTCTCTTTGTTGACACAATAAATTTTGTTTTAATTAAATAAGTTCAATTAAAGAGTAAGGTTTAAGAAATGACATCTGGGGGATTTTGGGATAGCAACAGGTTGAGCACTTGACTTGCAACTGTGAGGTCCAGGGATTAAATCCCACCCCCACCCCCCTACCCCTGCCCATATGCTGAATTGTGGTACAATGGGTAACCACCAGATGGTGGTGAAGGTTCTCATCTCCCATGTGGGAGGTCCCCAGTTCAGGTCCGCTCCACATGGCCCCACACGGGCCCACATCCACCTGTGTGGAATGAAATTATGTCACAACTAATGATATACAACTATGGAGGCTGCTCTGCCCTCCTTTCTCTCTCTCACCTTATCTCAAGCAACAAAAAATTAACAAATCTTAAGAAAAAAGAAATGATATCAGAGACTTGAAGATTGATTCTATTTTATAATTCTGATCATCATGAATAGCTTTATTTTTTATTAAAATGTAATCCTTTGAATTAAAAATATCCAATGCTTTTAATTATAGTTAAAGAAAAGCAAAGGTTAAAAATGCAATTTTTTTAAAGGTATCCAAATTGGGAGAGAAGTCAAACTGTCACTCTTTGCAGATGACATGATCCTTCATATAAAATATTCTAAAGACCTCACCAGAACACTATTAGAAACAGTATACAAATCAGTAAAGTTTAAAGATACGATACAAAATGTACAAAAATCAACTACATTTTTATATGCCAACAACGAAACTTCAGGAAAGAAAATGAGAAAACCAATACCTTTTGTGATTGTAAAAACAAAAATACCTAGGAATATACTTAACAAAGAAAGGGGAAGGACTTAATACACTGAGAACTATACGCCACTATTAAAAGAAATTGAAGAAGACATAAAGAAATGGAAAGACAGTCTGTGTTCATGGATCAGAAGTTATCAAAATAATTAAAATGGCCATATTACCCAAAGCAATATACGCACTTATTGCAATTCCCATCAAAATTCCCCAGACATTCTTTCAAGAAATTGATTACAAAATCATCAGATTTGTATGAAACCACAAAAGACTCTGAATCACTAAAACAATCCTACCAAACAAGAATAAGGCTGGAAGCATCATGCTCCCCCACTTCAGTCTACAGTACAAACCCTCAGCAATCAAAACAGTTTGGTATTGGCAGAAAATAGACACACAGACTAATGGAACAGAAGAGAAAACCCAGAAATAAATCACAAATATATGGACAGATAATTTTTGGCAAAGCCATGAAAAATACTCAGTGGGGAAAAGAAAGCCTTTTCAGTAGATGGTGCTGGGAAAATTGGAAAACCACATGCTAAAGAATGACTCTGAACTATGAACTCTCACTATATACCAAAATTAACTCAAAATGGATTGAAGACCTCTGCATAAGACCAGAAACAATAAATTGTATAGAAGAAAATATCGGTACTAAACTTAAGATCTTGGGTTCAGGGAGAATTTATGAACCTGGCCTCAAAGACAAGGGAAGTAAAAGCAAAAATAAATGAATGGGACTATGTCAAACTAAAAAGTTTCTGCACAGCAAAAGAAACCATCAACAAAACAAAGAAGTAACCAACAGAATGGGGAAAAATATTTGTAAACAATGCCTCTAATATAGGGCTAATATCTAAAATATATAAAGAACTTGTGCAACTCAACAACATCAAAAATAAACAAATAAACAAATAATTCAATCGGAAAGTGGGCAGAAGACCTGAAAATACACTTCACCCATGAAGACATACAAACAGCCAACAGATATATGAAAAAATGC